>JAPYYW010000986.1:0-36506 GCA_030522545.1 Cremastinae sp. A BG-2022a
TTTTTTAAAACAGAATATTTGATGGCAAAATTTCTTGCAGATAACAAAAATATTACTTATACGGAGCGCAATCCAAGAATTCATATTGAAAAATTGATACAACTAATCGAAAAGTCAATTTTCTGGCTCATTCAATATGAATTCTTGGATTTCTCCCTGAATAATTATCATTTTCGTTATTTACGGGAAATTTCCCATGGAATAGGGTCTTAAAATCGAATTTAAAAAATTTCAAAAAATTTGGTCAGTCACAATGGGTCTCGGGGATCCATGAAAATTTCAATTATCGATATCTTTTCTTTCTCTTGACCAAATCGACTTTATTATGGATGATTCTTAAAGTTTTTTACAAAACGAAGCGAATGGCGCAAGAATCACGTCAATTCATCTATTTTTAAAAAAGTTATTAGCTTTTGAAGATTTTTGAAAAAATGGAAAGGGGGTCAAAAATTGGCAAAAATTGTTGAATTTTTTTTTCTCAATTTTAAGAGCCTACTCGATCGGAAATTTCCTGTAGATAACGAAAATACTACTTATTCGGGGCGAAATTTAAGAATTCATATTGAAAAATTGAAAAAGCTATATATAAGCTATATATTATAGCTAAGCTATATATTATATTAAATGTTACAGAACCAACAACATTGAAACAACAAAAAATAAGTTGCTTATGAATGTATCAAAATTGTAGCGATTGAAAAGGATCAAAGTCCTTTCAGTGAAATAAAGCTCATTAAACACAAAACGCTTATAGTGTTAAATCCTACGTGTTAAATCACCTTTTTAATAGTTTGAAAATTTTCACCTACAGATATGTCATGTCGACTTTTGTCAGACCCAAATATTAATAAAGCTTTCAGCTCGTATGCCGCCTATCTTATTCACGCTCAACGTGATTCCTCGTTTTTCTACACTTGCTGTGCCAAATACAGGTTCGACTTAATGAGAAAATAATGATTGTTTGTGGCAAACGGAGAGGAGGGAACTTTGATAGGCAATTAAGAGAAAAATACGATTATTCGGGCAAAGGCCAGCGAATATGTACGACTTAAGCCGGCCGCGCCTTTATATGGAAATTTCATGCATTCTATATACAAGGCGCAGAATATAGCTGAGCTGTTATATGCCCGGGGTATAACGAGTTTGTTGTCCATTGTAACGTTGCTAACAGCCTACCATTGAGTCGCGAGGGCTCATGTAGATAAGAGAAGCAAAATTCCGCAAGCCTCGTACGGAAGCTTCATGAAATGCCTTCATGGAGCAGAGTGAGCCGCGTGGCTGGCCCGGGATGCTGAAGCCTCGACAGGCAACCCGGCTAACCCTGTCGCTCGTCTTTTCCTGCTTATATTCCCGCCCGTTTAAACGCAGACTCGCAACCTTTACATTCTCTAATGCGCGTATATATGCACCTTATCCCGGGGCCATTTGCCGCGGTGCAATCACGGATTATCGTCCTGCGAGACTGGCCTTCTCCGATGTTAAACAGTCCTTCGCTCATGCGGGCTCTCCTCTTATTACATTAACACTCGAGAGAACTTCAACGAGGGAACGTATCACGTGTTTATGCCATAATGCTTCGGGCTACCCCTCGCGTGGCGCCGCCGCCGCCGCCATTCTCTCCAACGCGGATGAAAACAATCCTACCGTTTGGGTGAAAACAGTTCCACCGTTAACCGCCTCAGCAGTCTAGAAATGTTCGCCTTCCACTCTGATGAATCTCGAGACTGGGCTTCATCCCTTTTGTACTCGAAGCACAAAAGTTGCTCGCGTCTCTACCGATTAAACGTAAATATAGAATTTATATACAAAGAAACAAAAAAAGTATAAGTTTCTAGAAAAATCATCGTAACGGTATACGAAAAGTTTACCGATAATTTTTAGAGTCAATGCCCGTATTTTGGTTAGCCAAGAAAGATGGCACCGCATTAACGGTGTAGAAATAAGCGCAGTCTTGATTATATTGTGCGGTATATAATTCAAGAGCTTGATGGAGGAAAATAAATCGATATTCGACGGAAATTTTTTGCCAATTTAGGTCCAATTACGATTCCCTTAAATACGCGATGCAGCTTCGCATGGGCCGAGAGAGCGAAAAAGGAAACGAAGGTAGATGATGGGCTCTCGTACCCGTGCGGAAAGGAAAAGCGAGAGAGCCAAAGGATTTCCGGAAGCGACCGTCGCGTTTTCCGCCTCAAACGCTCTTTCTCCATCTCGAGGGAGTTGCCGATTCATTTCCTGAGAATCGTCCGTCTGCAGAAATCGGCAGAAACATCCAACCGTTATTATTCGCCCCTTTACTCGACGGCGGAATCCACCCCCGTTACCTCCGTGCACCCCTGACTGCATTATAATTCATCTCATTTTAGTTATCCGGGGCGTTCTCGAGAGAGACTTCGTTAGACATTTGGAAAATTGCCTCGGGCCGCAGCTTTTATTTTTCTCCGAGAAAATCATATTCGACCGTTCATAAACAGAGATCAATCATTCACGTTCCATAAAATTTTTCCAACGTTTCTAGAAATATACGAATGCGGATATTATTTTGTGAGAAGAGAAATACAATAAAATAAGCTTGGAAGGTGATCAATATTAGATGCGAATAGTAGTGTTTGACGAGAAAATTTAAAAAAGTTATGAAATATGTTGGGGAATATTGCGCGAGCGTCGGAGACTCGTTTGTCGTGGCGTGAAGGAAGCGCGTGTTTACACTGATCGTCGTACCGGATCGATACGATAACATCGACTGCCTGGCCAGTGTCATGAGTAAAGTTTCGGTGTTGGCTTAAACTAACCGAGGGTTTATGGTGTCGCGAATGAAGAAGATACAGACGGCGGGGGAGCGAGAGAAGACGAAAGAGAGACGTTGGCGAGCAAGCCACGTAGTGGATGATCCTATTTTCTGGGCCGCCCTTGGGGCGGTGGTCGGATGTAAGTAATAGCTGAATTAACATCTTAGTATATCCCTGGAGCGTCATCTGCTACCTACGGGCCGTTAACCGCGAATCTCAACACCGATACGAAACTTACACTGTGCAAGATCGTTCCCAGTCGCGCCGGCTATTTTCCGCGTCGACTCGTGTACGTGCACACAAGAGAGAGGGAGTATCCCAAGGAATCTCCAGAGTTAACGGTGCACGCGCTGTTTAACATTGTTTCGCGATCCTCTATATTTCTCGCCGCTCGGCAAAAGCACGAAGAAACGAGCCTTCCGCTTCCGAGGAACTTAGTGACGTTAACAAGATTAATCGTTCCAGCACAGAGGGCTTTATTATCCGCCAACGAATCATTGAACACTCGTCGATGAAACACCGGATAATTCCAGTGTCAATTTATTTAGTACCAGAGAGATCGATCCGGTTTCTATTTTTCATCTCCAGATATTCACTCTTGACTGACTTCTGATCAATTTATATTATTTGACGTAGATTATTGTGAAAATTGAAAGAGAGAGAGAGAGAGAGAGAGAGAGAGAGAGTGAGAGAGGGGGGGGGGCAAAGATCGTTGGCGCTAAAAGTGTGTTTAGGTCTTACGGAATAGCTGTTCAACACTCGCTTTATTCAAAACTCGTAGAGATAAATTATTCCGCTAATTGCTGACAATCCTCGGATTACAATCCAGCGGATTAACGAGCGCGAGAGTGAGAGAGAACGGGAGAAGGAAAATTTGTCCCATCTGGCCAGTCAACGAGCGAGATGAAGATTAACGTATTAACGGCCTTTTACCCACTTCCGGTCTTCTTTTTCTCTCTCTTCCACTCGTTGCTTCTCAGAATTATCCGAGACGGCATCCTGAACTGGTTCTGTAACGAGGCTATCTCGATTCTCTCGAATTTGCTCGTGTGCACACGAGGGAGCCTGCTCCGCGTGGCTAAATGAAACGGCTGCGAAATTTTCCCGACAATTAACCTCTTCGGTTCACCTTTTCTCTGTTGATGTACAACCCCTCGTTTACTCAAACCGCCCTCGTCACTTTCTCCATGTAACTTCCTACCATTCAACATCAACAAGCAGTTTTCACCATTAGGTCCATTTCTATTTGTAACCCTTATATCCCATGTCCACAACTTCATTTTGTAACTATGATTCCAAGATAACTAGATTTATAAACGTCCTCCGAGAGACTCCAGCCTTGAATAGGTCACAATTTTCAAATTTAATGTGATTTTATTCAGGATTATTTTCCATTTATTAAAATTCCTTCCCCATTTAAGGTTCCACTTGCATAGAACATTTTTTAAATATAATATTTTTAAAATTTGCATGATTATTCCTCAGCATCATACGCGAGTTCATATTAAATTCAAAGAAGTGCTATCATATGTGAAAATGAAGATGTAATTTTTATTGTAGAAAAATATAATTTTTTGTAACTTCCTGTAAAAATTTGTGGTACAATTACTAATTTTAATACTGAATATCTCGTTCTTACGGTTATTAAAAGAATAATTATTAAAAAATACCACACGATCAGAATTGTCGAATATTTTAAGAACGAACTTGTGATGAAGTTAATAAAGGAGAGAATGATAAATGAGTGACGAAGAGTGCATGTTTCGATTTAATCCTTTAGTTGATCTAAATTTATAATGATGAATTAGAGATGTGAATCGCACGACCAGAGCTTTCTGAATATCTCATTTATTTATACTCATATATTTTCCTGTGGACTATTCAGAAGCTTTTTTTGAACTTGCGAATTTATAATAATGAATTAGCGGTTCGCATTGCACGACCAGAATGTAATCTGGACCATTAAAATGGATGAAGAACGAAAATCGTATTAACGTCCGCTTAAAATAAAATTATTTGATTACGAACATCTTCCCTTTATCGCTTTAATTTTGGTCCCAGTTCAGTCCAAATTGTCAGTACTCCTTTTATTTCGATTTTCTTCATTATATGTCATATTAATAAATTTCGTTCGTCGCTCAAACTCATACATTCAACATTTACGAGTTCAATTTGAAGTGAAAAATTAACGATAAACGCAGTACGGCCAGAAATGTCGATCGGTTCGAGAATTCGCGAGCAGATAACCGAAGAACAACGAAAAGTGCAGCGGCCCCTCTCGCGATCATTTCTCGTATCTTGCCCGGGCTCGGAGCGGCGTCAACTTGCCATCGAGACAACCTCGATTTCGTAGCTTCACTCTGAGTCTTTGGATGCTTGTTGGCGACGACTATCGATCCTCCGCGCCTTTCCCATCCCGTCCCATCACATTTTATAGAGCCGCGAAGGTGTACGTGAACCTACGAGCGTACGTGTGTGGCGCGATATTACTTCTCGCAGAGTACAGATATAATATTTTCTAGTATACGTATCAAGCATATCGTGTATCGTCGTCGCGCTAGAAAGAGAGAGAGAGAGAGGAAGAGAGACGGATAACTTTTGAGAAATGATCGAATTCTCGTTCGCCCGGGACCAGAGTTTTCTCGCGGTTAAATGAAAAGCGCGAAATTCGCGAAAGGCAGTATTATTGAAACTTTGCTCATTTTTGGCACAATTTTCGAGTATCGATAATAACAGCACACACACGTGTATATACAATTATACGAATTTCAGGCTTTACCCATTTCTATGCAAAGCAGATGTTAATCCAAAAGTTTCGGTGGCGTAATTCGCCATCGGTATTAAAAATTCTTTGAAAAAAATGTGACTCGGTGTTCGTAGCGTTGTCTCTGTTGGAAAAGCTCTTTATTCATGGTTGGTACACATTTTCTTCACTCGGAGCGTTGGTAAAATTTAGTCCGGGGATTATACGTTGCTCACAGACCAGGAGAGCTCAACAATGCGAGATAACTGGTAGCTCGACCGAAAGAAAAGACTAAGAGGATTGTCCCTGCATGAGTGCAGAAAAAGCAAAGGGTAGTCCAAACGGGGAGAGATGAGCGAATGAGAGAGAGAGAGAGAGACAAACGGAGTGAAAGAAAAGAGGAAACACAGAGAGTGGAGAGTTCTCCCGACTGACATCCGATGGGAATAGTAAAAGCGAATATAAAGTCGACGAGTTAGAGGGAATAACGCGGATAAGAGTGAGAACTCTGGGTGGGTGCTGTGTTCGAGAGCGGGAGAGTGGTGAAAACTCGGCTCGATTCTCCTGGTGCTTATAGCGCGGCCAAACTACGAGGGGCTTGCCGGAAGTCTGGGAGAGAAAAATGAGAGGCGACGCGAGATAGGAGAAGTAGGAGGGATCCGACGGTAGAGCTCTCCGCGGAAAATCGACGAAAGTTTAGCCGCGGTAGTAAATTAACGCGAGTAATAAAAATCAGATCGGTAAGCCCCTCTTTTCTCCCTCGTATTTTTTTCCCCACATATTCATTATTCGAGGCTTACTTTATGAGCCGAGGAGAAACGCGATTTCTCTCGGGATCGCAGGCTCTGCTGTCGCGATATTTAAATATTAGATGCTACCACGCGATACGTTTGAACATCAAGTTTTAAGTCCTCACCGACGTGGCCTCTAGAATTTCCGAAGCATCAAACTGCAAGTACGAGTTCCCGGAGTAGCAATTATGCGTGTCGCGTTACCCAGTGTATAAACCTCTCTTCTCAAAGTCTTCCACGTATAATAGTCCAGAATTACAGAGTTGCCAACTACTCGTAATAACAATATTGTTGTACAGATGCAACACAAATTGCTCGATAACCCGTTCACTTTAGCCTCCACTTTTTCACTTACTCCCAAATGGTCTCTCTCCTCTTTTGTTTTACGATGGAAGAGAGATAGAGGTGGGATGCCCAGTCCACCTTCTTCTTTATATCGTCTCTGGTCTCGAAATCTTTGGCGAATGGCCTCAAATCGAAATTTTCAAGAGGGAGAACATCCAATGGGAGATAAAGGTGTGTCTATATACTTGTGTGCGCGAACGCGCGGCCAAAGGAGAAATGAGTCGAGAGGAGAACACGGCGTCGTTTCGTTAACGACTCGATCTCCACTTTTCCATCTCAACGAGAATCGTAACTCGCTCTTATTCCGGTTCTCGTTGTTCGCGATCCTCGCTCCGTCTCTTGCCGACTTCTCTCGTTGATAAGACAACTGATACTCTAAATGCTGTACTCGAGAAAGTAAGTAGCCTCTTCTCATCTTCCAGGCTCTCTATTTTTAGCACGAACAAGATTTGCATTTAGAAAGAGCGATTTGTATCTCGATTCGACTTTTCTTTCTCCGACTGCTCTGCTCCGCGTATTTCAATTGCATCGTTTGAAAATTTTCTGGAATTCGCGTCGCGTTTAATACCTCCCGATTAATATATAAGAACGCTCGATGTGCTTGGCGATCTGGCTCACTTTTTTTTTACGCGAAATGGAATATAAAGCATGATTGAAGCTGCGAAATACGGAGCGTGAAAAAATAGACGAGCGAAACAATCGAATTTCCTAATGCAAATGAAAGTTCACAAATTCGATTTAGGCCAGTATTGGATTCCGGGTTTGACGAGGACAGCGCCAGCACATTTCGCAGTCCATATTGAACCAGAATTTGCCGAGATATCCTTCGGGAAATTATATATAATCTTGGGGACAAGGACTAGCCTCGAGGCTTTGATTCCCTTCTCTTTTTCCTCGAGCTCGTTTTTTTTCCCTTTATCACACGCCGTTGCTTTACTCGCCAAATAAAACGGCATATAGCTCATCGCTGAAACGTCGACGAGACCGAAATGGAGGGTCCTACCACGTATGCGCTTTGTATACATACGTGTGCTGAAATATTCCACCCTAAATATACAGGGTGTTTCAAAATCGCTCATCAAATAAACAAAGAAAAATATATATTAAAGCTGAAATTTTGCCTCAACGAGTCAAAAATATTTTTTCTCCCGAAACAAGTCCGGATCGTCAGGATATAGGGACAATAATCATAAGCAAATTTCCTCTTCGATTGGACTTTTCTTGTCGAAATAAGACTTTTTTTGGTGACCCTGTACATGCACGCGCAATATATGTTTACTCGTGTATAGGGACGAAGGAAAAAGGCTTCTCGTATGCATACACTCGAATCGTAGGTGACCCACAGAAGAATATATCGCGAATTTCCATAGCCTCCGGGGCTAGCGCACACTCCCGACGGTACACGTACCGCTTATTCGTCTGCTCTTCCTCACACCTCGTCCGCACTCGACGGAGATCTCGTTTAAAACCGCCGCGATCGTACGGACTGCATGATACAGACGTATAGACCCGCCACCAATGGATATACGTACAGACCATATGTTTGTACAAGATAAAACGGGCGAGCAATTTTAAGGTCGACGAAAGAAATATCGTGCAAGTGAAATCCTTCCCGTCCCTAAATTCGGTGGAAAAAAATGTTTTGAAAAATAACACGTCTGTGTACGAAACAAAATTCATCGTATTCCTTGCTGACATTGATAAGTTTGTTTCATCGAGAGGTATATATGCATAGATAGTTGTCGACTTATTATTATGCCAGGACCCATATGCCCTTGCGTGTAAATAAATAATTAGTATTTTCATCATCTACGGAAAATTTTCGATCAAATAAGCTCTGTTAAAATCGAAAAAAATAAATATATAAAATTTTGCGATTTTTTGAAGAAAAAAGGAAAGGAAATTTTGAAGGATATGTTAACATAATTTTTGTGTCATTCGCTTCGTTTTGGAAAAAACTTTAAGGATCAGCCCTAATAAAGTTGATTTCGATATTGCAAATTGAAATTTTCATGGGTCTATACGAGACCCATTGTGAACAAAAAAAGGTCCTGATCGAATAACATTTTGAAATTGAAAAAGGAATTCTGAAGGGAATAAATTTTTACGTTTGATTAATAAAAAATAAGTGTGCAGTAAGTAATATGTGAACTATATGCATATGAATAATTAATGCTGCAATAAAGAAAGGCTGAATAACGTACAGGTAATAAATAAAAAATAAACCACATAAAAGAGTAGTTGATAAGGCATATGAGTAACAATAAAGTATAATGAAGAATGAGCAACAAGAATAAATTATAGATAATAATATAATATAATAAAGGGCGAGAGGGAAAAACACTCAAGGATGTCTTCGCTTCGATCGTTAGTTTCGCAGTGAAAAAATTCGTGTTTGGTCAGACGCTCGAGAGACGAAAGTCAATTCGGTTCCCTTTATTTCCCGACTGCGTTTTCAACACTCTTTCTCGGAAGTAGTTTATTCTCTTTCCATCAATGGCATACCCTCTTTCCTTCCCTCGTCTTTGAGCCTTTCCTTCAGACGCCGATGGGATTCTCGGCGGAGCCCGAGATACCTGGTAACATCGAGGTTTGACTTTCAAATAGCCCGGCGATGCGGAGGCAGCCAGAGCGAGTGCTTTCGCGGCGGGGACGCACGGGTTATTGAGAAATTTCTTGAACGAAAGGGCGTTCTCTGGGGGCTCGCTCGAGGCAACGCAGACTTATTCCTCGCGGAGCGCGGCTCGTGTTCGCACGTAGACGTCGGAGCACATAAATAATACGGTTTCGTATAGTATATATAGAGGGCGAACGATCGCGCGCGTTCTCTCACACGCTCCGGGGATAGCCCGCCGAGAAATTCCGAGTTCGAATGTCGCCGGAGAATTTTCGTTCCGCGAGAGCCACGGCGGGTATAAGATGGTTAGGGCAAGAGACGAAAGCACGGCATCGCTTTTCCCTTCCCTCTCCTTCCCTCCCGTGAAAAATCGATTCGGTAAGCAGCGGGGGAAGGAGAGAGAGAGAGAGAGAGAGAGAGAGTATTGGTGTGAAAATTTCGCCCCGTTGCCAGAGAGGATAAGCCAGAGAGCGAGGGAAAGGTCGTGTAAAAAGTACAAGAAACGAGTAAGAAGGGATGAGCCTTGGAGTAAGGTAAACGAATGCTGGAAAAGCGAAAATAAAAGCTCGACAGCATTTATACTTCTTCCCTTCGGTTTCCCTTTTTCTATCTTCTCGCTCATCCTCTCCAGTACCATATTCGCGGCGTGTTCAACGTTATCCGTTTTTTCAACCGACAGTCGTCTCTGTTCTGTACGGGAGAAACGGAACGTGTATAGCAGAGGATATATCTGTAAATGTTCCAGCAAGAAAACGTCACTTTATCGAAAGAGCGGAACGTATTTGTTTTGCTACTGGGATTCGCCTCCTTTTATCCCACTTTTTTTTTATTCTCCTGCATACATTCGACGTACTTCCCCAAAGCCTTATACCCATTGACGCAGCTTCGTTTGATTTTTTTGCGAATGGTCAAACAGCGCTAAAGGGAATAACATAAAAATAAACTGAAATTCAATGATTGGTTTTCCATCCGAAAGATACACGAAGAATTCTCTTGACGGTGTATATATATACTCGGGATGAGTTAAAATCGCGAATTTATTCAACATTCGCATGCGAAAATTCGGTAGATTTTTGTGGAAACGATCGTGTGACCCCGGGCTTATCCGCTCTCCGTTCGTGCGCTTCGACGAGAGGAATTCGGGAATCGAATAGAATTTTGCAATTTCGTTCGTGATTTAGAAAGCCAAGGTGAGTGTTACAAGTGAAGGTATTCGCTTAAGCCATCCAACTTTCTATACATGTATCGTGCACGAAGTAAAAATGTCTCGTAAGAATATATATTTTGTAGGTAATACGTGTGCGAACGTACGTGTACCGAAACGAATTCCGCAGCGCGTTCTCCCCGATACGAATCATGATTTTTCTTTCTCCCCCGCATCTACGTAGCGAAAAGTTATATAAATTCGATTCGAGGGTATATATGCGGATGTATGACGGCAACAGTTCAAAAGATTGACACGAGACCGAATTGAAGATTCTCGTACCTTCGGAATATAATGAATAAAAAAAGAAACACGCGCGGTAAAAAATAAATAAATTTGGCGGAAGGAAAAAAAAACACGTTTATCGCTCGGAGTCGTGGTTAATCGTTAAATGGGGAAAAATGGAGACAGAGCCTTCGCCAGGAGTGCACTTGCCTAATCCGCGAGAGCGATCCCGATTCGGTATAGACCGGAACTAGCAAAGCATTTAAATTTAATTGAAGAGGTAATTCGAAACGTGGGAACGGAACCGAAGTGAAAACCAGGCCGAGGTGAGAGTCCGGAGGACGAGGCAAGCAGAGACGATTTTAAAAAATGAGGAAAAAGACGAGGGAGACGGAGAATTGGAGAAGGACGAGCGCATCGCACGACCGAATGGAAACTATACGAGAAAGACGAAAAAAAGAAAGAGAGTAGTGCTCGGAGGATGAGAGGGAGGGTAGAATTGATGCCGAAGAGGGATTTCGCCCTCATCGCGAACGAATAGATAGGAGAAGGAGGCAAAATTTATTATCGCGTCAATTAGAAATTGATGGAACGCTCGACGATAATCGATTTATGATCGAATCGCTCCTATACCTCTCGGAATGTACGCCACTCGTATACGAAAACTCCCGGAGCTCGTTTCATCGCCTGGGCTTCCCTTTTCAGCTCGTCTATTTAACTTTGTTACAAAACAAACGAAAAAAAAGATGTTTGAATATAGACAGATCAGTCTATATAAATGAGATTAATCGTCGCACGATACCTTTTATCTTTCCCATCTTTATCTCGTGATAAAACAAAAAAAAAGATGTATAAATCTCTTATTTTTACCTGGCAAACACAGCTATTGAATTTTGAATACGGACCGAAACTCACAGATTAACTACAGATATAATTTTTCTCTCTTCCAGCGTAAATTCCATCTTTTCTGCATACATTCGAAAAGCTTCTGATCCTCGCAACTCCCGTGCTCATCGTAAAATGTTCAGTGAATCGAATATTTGAAAATTTTACCGTCCGGAGTAAACTGCTTCGTTGAAAATTAACAAAAAATATTCACAGAGCTTGAGGGAGAAAAATTTATTAATAACTAGAAAGAAGATCAGAGTCGACTGGATTACACGCTCCCTGGCCAACAAAGCCTGCTTTTTTTTAAGTCAAAAAAATAATTCTCCGATTTACTTTGCGAATAAAAAATTAAAAAACTGATAAGTCGAGTTTGCTTTGTGTATATGATCATAACTTTGAAAATAATAATTTTCATATCTTGTAAAAATTTGTTTTTTTTTTCTCTTTTTTATAATAAAAAAACCATATTTAATATTCTTAAATTGGAGAAAACTTTTCTTTCGCCATCGCACACTCTGGAACCTGAGGATAATATACGCAGGTCGTAAATTTCACTGTACACGTATAGCGAGGTCTAATACAATGACTAAACATTTGAGGCAGGAGCGTAAAAAATTTGTTTCGTTTTCCTTATACTTTTCAACGAAAAGATATTCGGAAAGAAAAACGGCTTTTTCAAATCCGGGGGACTTCTTGTTGCTTTCAGCGTCCGCAGTAAGAGCCGACGAAAAAAGGTCGAGGTTCAGGTGTGTCAGATATTCCGGAATCTGTACAGCGTAGAGCAAGTGAGAGGGAACTCTTTTTTTTCCAACGATTTACCCTCCAACGCTAGCTAGCTCTTGTAACCTTTGGGAAGCGCCCGAATTTATGAAACTATGCATACGTAATGCGACATACGTACACGATATACCGACCCTAAAATGTGCTCCTACCGCCGGAAACGTAGTGAGGACGTGAGCTGTGTGTTACTTCAGTTACCAAGAAAAAATAACTTGTATCTATCCAGCTCCCTTATTTCTCTTTTTCTTTCTCCAAGGGAGAATATAGTAGCAAAAAAAAAGTTGAAAAAACATTCAACGTTAAAGAACTACATTTCTACGGATTTGAAGAAAAATCTTGATTCTTTTTGCTAATATTTACGTTCGAAGTAATATGAGTGCCATAAGACATCTGACAATCCACCCAGAGGAGGGCAATGCCCAATTTTCTCACTTTTATCCACGTGAGACCATAAAAAAAGGCGTACAACGATGTAAAGGAACAAGCTGTTTCCATGGCAATTATGAATTTGCTGTCGGCTGAGCCGACACTGCTCGATAACGCTCGCAATCTAATAGGGAACAGGTTTTGTGATGTATGTCCTTTCTTCGCAAGTTTTATTATTAAAGTTCAGATACAACGAGTCAGTGATTTCAAAAACCTGGAAATATTATTTTCCCTGCATTAATATAGAGTCAAACTTTCTGCACAAGAAGTCTCCATTCTGTATTGTTCCAATCTACACTTTATCTAAATAATGGACTAACATTGAGGCACTGCCATAGAGCAAAGTGGGATTAAAACCAGCAAGATTTACAAATATTCTTAAATATTGAGATTAACAAGAATATGCACCTGTACGTAGCAGTTCTTTTCAATTTGTCCCATTTATTCTGATGGTGCTTTTTCTACTTATTTGGCTGCGCATAATATAGACACTCGTTAGTTGATCTCTTATGTATCATCCGAAGCTTATCTCAAGATTTGCCCGAACGTAGACGAGATGGCTATTGTCATCGTACCCAGAGATGCACATTTCCACACGATCAGACGAGAACGTCCTCGTAGACCGAGCTGTTGCTTTGTTCGCTATTACAAATGTGAGTCACGTGAGACACTCCGCTATCCAACGTACACTAAGATTTCAGCAGCTTAAAGCAGAGTGAGGAGGAGATTGTGAAACATCGATAAAGAAATATATAAGCTTCGAAAAGTAGAACATTTATACGAATCTGGACGACTTTGACTCTATCGTTGATCCAGCTTACAAGCAATGCTCGAAAAGCTAAACTTCCATCTTGAAGGACTCGACCTAGCGTGAATCCTTTCTCGCAACTATTACAGCCTCCTCTCGAACTGCTGGATATTCACCGATCTATTCACGACGGCGTCGTCTTGCCAAGGATGCAAAAGCCCACCGGTAATGGTTTAAGTTTTCGGGGTCGGCACCTTCGCGAGACTCGCTCCACCTAGTTTCCTTCCATAGTTCAGCATTGCACCGATATTCACGCTCGTAGTTGGAGAGTACGGAGATCGCGCATGCCGTGCTATAGACCTTCCTCGAGAGCAACTTTGACTCGCTCGGTGCGTCGTTGAAATATTGTAATTAAAATTGTTCGTACCGCCTAGCGCAAGAAACTCATCCCCCTCCTCCCCCGAGCCGATTTTCAGACCTGCGCTTCGAGCTCGTCTTCGCGGACTTTGCAGTTCGTGTCTCGGCACTCTGCTCGGTGAGTCTCGCTCACGTACCAACGAGGTGCTGCCCGACGTTAATTTGTCGCGGGAGACCGCGCTACCTCGGAATATCCCGAGGCTCACCCGTGCCCGACGCGACGATAAATATTCATCCCTTGTACCCAACGATGAGAGCCCAGCACCGAGACCGGATACTGCGCAGACTCTCCTCCCGCATCTTGTCCGAGTTCGCGAGGCCTTTTTCTTATCCTCTCTCCTCATCCCTGCAATCTTAATGAACAGTCGAGCGAAAACTGCGAGTGCACTCCACGCTCTCTCCACAGGCAATAGTTCTCAAACGCAAAAACAAAACGCGACCGCTTGGATCTATGAATAATATCCTTCGTGATTATATTCCTTCCGTTCCAAATAAGTACAAGTACTTTTGCGATGAATATTTCTTCATCGACATACGCAGCAAGTTCAGCAACCACGTTGCAGAAAAAATTTTAATGGCTCTATGAAAACTCTGGATTGTACTCAACTTGCGGGTGACATATCATTTTCCTTGGTCCTTTAATTTCTGAGATAGCTCCAGAAAGTCTGGCGGTTCTCTCGTTTTTCTTTCCGAGCTCTCGCATCCTCGAGACTCTACGTACGGCACTACCAATTATGAACATCTGCGGAGCTCTCCTTCATAAAATCCGCGCATTCAGATCTGTCTAATCTCAAGGCGGAGCGATGTACGCAATGTGCACTAGCTACTCCTGAAGTTTCGAGGCGAGCAGCCGGAGATCAAGCAGCGTTAAGTCGATGTAACCGGCTGTGACATCAAGTTTCTCGAGGACCTCTTTCTCAGCTATCAGCACATCCGTTTCCACAGCTATGTCTGTACCGTGCTACGTACCTCGCGGCCTGGATTTCTCGAGAGCGAGAAACAGGAAGATGCGGGGAGAGATAGGTACAGATAGATAAACATAAATTAAAGCAATAAGCTCCGTGCTCGACGTCGCTAACGACCCCAGCGTGTAACGCAATGTACACGATTCGCCTGTATCCAACTCACACTTGCTCTACCTTCGGAGCGCATGTAATTACTCGAATTTAATTGAAGGCCCGGCGCAACGCCGAGATGCACGGCTGCGCCCAACTTTGCCTTGACAAGCTCACATTTTCAGCTTTATCAACCGTATGAACGTTTCTAAAGGGGTCGAGAGTTTTTCAAGCTTCCACATTCCTATCTTTGAATAAAAGAGCTACAAAAAAGTATGCAGCGATCGTGATTATACCGATTCTTTTTTTTTTTCATTCAAGATCGCTTCTAGTTTCGAGCTATATAATGCAGAAATCACTTCTACGTGGTCTCTCGAAGCTGCAGCGAATTTAAATTGCACGCTCTAAACAGCGTATAAGAAATCCGAGATAATTGAAGAGCGCTCGCTATTCTCTCTATACCCATCCGCTCTACACATACACACGCGAGCTACATGCTTAGCTTCTAATACCTTTTTCGCATACTTGAACGTGTATACTAGGCCACACGCACGTGCCAAAGGCTGAAAGAAGAAATTCTCAGATACACGGGCTACATCGTGTAACATAAAGTGGTCCATACGTGCCGGTATACATGCATGCGAAGTGGACTCTATTACGTATGCAAGTTCAGAGTGCGCTCACGCTCAGAGCAAAAAGAAATTGCAGTTACGCTAGCTGCATCTTGGACTTCCGGCAGAACGTATAATATAATCCTGCTACTTACATTATTACGCTCTCCTACGTTCCAGCTCATGCAAGCATTCAAAATTTCGTCTCATTGTATAGCTACGCTCTTTTCTCACGAAAGTTTAAAAAAATACTGTTCATTGTATTTCCCTTGTGATCCATTAAAAACTCTTATTTTTTTTATATATATGAATTGAAACAAAAGCGAGAATGCTCGTTAGCGATCTGCGAATAAATTGAAATTATCGTAGAGTTCCTGCAAGGATCATATCAAAATAATGAATAAAAAAATCTATATTTATGTAGATTTATAGTGTAAAATAAAACTCGAGTATTTTATTTCTTTCTATAGTCCATTGAAGTGCTTAGAACTCGCGCTTGTGCGAAAACGCGCTAAAGTACTTTACTGCTGCGTTAGTTAAACAATTGAAGACCATTGGACATTATTGCTGATGCTTACCAGTATAAAGGTAAGGTATATAAGCGCATATTATACTTGCCCGGAAGTTTATTGGAACTGAGATTAATTTGACGAGCTGATCTAGATACCTCGATGGGAGTAGAAATGTAATCGACTCTGTTCGGTAGTAAATTATATCTAAATGGAAACACCGAGATATTGATAAGTCAAATGCGTCCCGGAGTAATAGAGAATATGTACGGTAGACGATGGGATGTAGAGACAATTTGAGCTGGTCAGCTGCTGGGTCGGGCTGTGAATCCGGCTAGTAAGTTATCGACTCGTAGATTATCGCCGAGACGTGCTTCGAATGCCGTTAGCGTTGTAGATTCAGGCTTAACCCGGAGAACCGTGAGACTTAGCTAGACATCGCTGTCGTTGTCGGCATCGTTGGCCCTGCTTCCTTGCCTCAGACTTGGTCGCACCTTCTACTCTATTCCGTACGTTCCTTTGAGGGGGCTACGGGCCTGTCCCAGAGAGAATTTCCCGGACCACCAAGGCATCGAGCCTTTGCGTTAATGCCTCTGACGGTGCTGGCGCACACGCTCCAACCTAACATATCCTAACGCGTACGACATTGTTATATATGTATACACAAAATCTCCATCGAGTCCATGCCCATCCTCATGCACATTGACCGTCAGCAACATTATCACGCTTTACCGTGAAACTGCGTAAATGTTCATGAATTTGTACCTACGTGTGTATATGTACGAATGTTCATATACATGTATATAAACTAGTCTACAACCTCTCATTGCCTGGACTGTGCTTTGCGAAGCAAACTCAGCATCATCCACATTGCCCGGAAGCTCCTAGCATATACGCTTACGGTTCCCATTCCGAAAAGCCCTTCTTGCATCTTGGACCGAAATTTCGTGTTGTAGCGTGCTACCGAACGCTCTCAGTGGTGATGTTACATATACAGATATAGTTGATTTTACATGTCGAATACACGAAAGACGTGTCTTACGGAGATATGCTAGTGTGTATGCGTGCGCGCATACCGAAGTCGACCTTTGGCAAACATGCATCAGCCTCCCTAGACAGCTTCATTGGGTGCATGAACGCTGCTATACTGTCTGCGCACACTCTACATGTACAGATTCTAAATTTGTACGAGCGATCGTGTATTTAAATATTGAGTGGCAATGATGAAAGGAAAGCAAAGCGTGGACTACACCTGGACTTCCGCAACTCGTGTTCCAAGTTTATGATTAATTCTATCGAGAAGTCCGTAACATGAATTAGAGCAGAATTTTATACTCGCGTAGTAGCGAAAATGTGACGAATATTCACAGGACAGACGAGCGATGAGTGATTTCATTTGTCGAATGAGACGGAAAAACGAAACAGGAACGAGTAAGTTCGGAATTGATTCACACCAATTGTAGTGCTGGATTTTGGTATATACGAACGGAAAAAGAGGAAACAAAATTCAGGAACATGCGGTATATTCCCATGGACGTTGTCCAATTCTATTTCCACGAAGAGAATGATTTTCGTTGGTGGTGTCAGCCGTTAAATTCGTGGTGGGCTCAACTTTCGTTCTAGCGTGTCACATTAAATATACATCATATATTATATTTTCATGAGCGTACACGTGCTATGCAGTATAAAGTATAAATTCGAATGCGTATCATGCGTAAAAGCGTAGGGTCGATTCGAGGCAGTTTTTCATTTTAAGTGCACGTATGAAGCGAATTATTCGATAGAATTATTGCAATAGTTTCAACGTGATGTAGCAATGCAATGTAACTCGGCATATAATATATAGATATGCATGAAACAGAGAAAATGTAAAAAAGAAGAGGGTGTGGACGAATCGATGAAGATGATAATAGTGCTGGACCGGGGGTGAGTAACGAAAAAAGACAAACGCTGCGCGCACCTGCCAGCATTAGTCTCGTCGATGGTGGATAATTCACGGAGCTCGTGGGATTTCCATGCTAGAATTAATTTAATGAAGCGAACGCGGTGGTGGGAAGGCGGCAAGGGGGAGATTACTATTGACACGGGTGGACTCGCGAGAGTTGCAAAATGGCCGGAGTAACTTGCGACTCTGACGCGCTTCTCCGGGAACGCCAAGCCTCGACAATATCATGGCTGCGAGCGAATACGTATATATGACTCAACTGCATATATACAACACGTGTGAGCACGTAGGTGTGACAAAACGCGTGTAGGATGTGTGCGGGGTTGCGGGAATAAACGAGTAAAAACGAGTGTCGTGAATTCGGTCGGCGCGCTCGATGCTGCGATTGGATCGGTACTGAATTTATCACGCGATCGCGAGTAGAATAGTTTGAAATTACACGGTAAATTCGCGTCGCGCTTTTCAAAATTTACAATTTCGATTTGCCGATTGAAACGTTTTCTCTCGCTTTTTGCGGTCCTTCTCACGCTACACGGCCGTCAATAACTGTCTCTTATTTGGGTTCGTTCAAGAGAACGCAAGAGCAGGCTCAAATAATAATGACGATGAAAATCGTGTGCAATGAAACAAAAAAGTGTTCGTATAAATATATGCCTAGAATTGATGCGATCGCGATGATGCGCATGAATTTTATTATTCCCTCGTAATCGAACAAATTTCATGACGTTTTTGCGAATTTAGCAATTCACATTTATCTGTACGTGCATCGTACTCTGGATAAAATGTTTCAGTCATTCAACCACGTCGGCCAATCCGTATACCATACAACTGCGTGAGCTTAAAAGCTCAATTTCGAGCGTACACACGCGCGGATCAATGACTACGTTTAACTTACATCACGAGTCGATGATGACACACGTTCGTACAAATTTACCATCGTTTTGTAACTCGCGCGTCCTCTAAATAGCGGCCGAACGAACGCGCCAAAAAGAATAAGGTCGTTCCGTTTGAAAGTTTTCCGAAACTCGTTTTAACAAATCGTAATGAAAGCGAATGTGTACCGTGATAGCCGTGTTGGCGACACGCGTACGTGCAGCCCTGCCGAGGGCATTTCCAGAATGTCGAATCGGGAATTGAATGAGCATTAGGCTTCGTTAATTCGAAGTTAAATTGCAAAGCTGCGCTACATCCGCTTATGAGCCAGCCATGCACCTGCTGTACTGGCTTTCTAGGCAGCATGTGTACACACGAGCGTCAATTTTATTACTATACGCGTCAACGTGCATTTTATATATTTCGGATTCAACAGAAATTAAATTATTTCGAATACAGGAACCGATATCATTTTTCCGAGATATAAAAAGTGAAGTATATACAAAACTTTTATATGGCTACTTCATTTCCTTTTTACATATTTGATGAATTTGCAGGCCAACGATATCATGCGATTGCGTTTTCTTTCGGTATATTTCTCTGCTCTTCTATTCTCGCTTCGCATGAGACATCGATTCCTCTCTTATTCTTCTTTATTTCTCGCGTGATATCGATTGGAAGCTCGTTCTCTTGACTCGATCCGCACGAGGAGCCATTCTCAAAAATACGGAGAGCCACGGTTTTGCTTAGTTCGTACCATAAAGTTCTGATGTTCTCGCGTAAAGCCAGGTTTTTCTTATTCCGAGAGAACGGAGAAGAAGGAGCGACGAGAGAAGACAGACGGACGTACGTACGAATGGGGAAATAGAGATTGCGAAAGGGAGGTTTCTTGTTCGACCGCCTTCACGGGGGCATCGCCTATATCATACATAAATACATTATATACATATATATAAATATGTGGAGCGATATATCGCTTTATCGTGTGAGGCGGAGCAGTCCTTAGCTAGGGCACACATATATCGGGTATGCACGATACCCGACAACATTTCGCGTTCTCCGCGGTTCCCACTGCTGCTGCTGCTGCTGCTGCTGCTTGCATTATTTATGCGTTACTCGGCACTGCTTTCTCTCTCGCTCTCTCCCTTACGTCTCTCGAGCGCGCGTTTGCGGAAATACTACTTTCGGAACTTCGGAAACTTCTGACGGAAACCACCGGGCGCGGCAAAGCGGAAATTTATGGATTTTGTTTGGAGTCCTTGCGCGGCCAACTCTATACGTACATGTCCTGGGAGGTGTACATAAGAGTGAGGAGTCTTGCGAGAGAGAGAGAGAGAGAGAGAGAGAGAGTGAGTGAAGTACGAGAAAGGAAGATAGCAGCTTCGCCGGCGTGATTTACCGGTGCAGTCTATCGTTTATATTCTGGGATGGGCCTGACCGGAGAGGAGAGGAACGGGGGGAGGGGGCGGTATAATCGAAGGGGGTAAACTCGCGAAAGCTTCAGCTGATATCGACTGCGGGACACGCGCCCCTTCAGACCTACATAAACGAGAGACACCCCGTGCAATTTTACGCACCGTGGAGCATCTGCACCGAAAAATTTTCTACACCATTCCTTACAAACTTTTTTCGTGTGCCTTTGAAAAAATATGTAGATTCAGCAACCACTGCTTTCCCTGGCCGAGCATAGTATGCTCTGGGAATAACCATCGTGGTTCCAGGCAATAAACGCGCGCGTTAACTGATTTTTATTTTATTTTTCCTTCAAAGTTAAAATCTCGATACGCGACCGTAATAAAAAGAGTGCCGATGACTCAGCTCGTTTTTAGTTCCAAACTTTCAATTATTCGCTCTTCTTCGCCGATTCGCCAATGCATAATTAAGTGGGGGTTAATATTGCTCTTAATCGGGCCGCTTCGCGCACACGAATATGTGTTGAGAGTCTTGTACAAGTGTTTGAACGCGTGTACAGCTCGTTACACACGAGTGTACGAGTATTTTGCGTGGGAATCGCCGCAGCGATGTACACACTCCTCGTGTAGACGTTGTTCCCGCCGCTACCCAATATCTGGAATGCATTAAATTTTGATGACGCGTTCGGTGTTCTCAAAGCTCGCTGCCAGTTAATTTCCTCTCTTCGTTACGCCGTGGCTATAGTCCGGGAGGCTGTGAAGTACATCCGGTGTACCGGAGCCGATATCGAACAGTTTTTCCCTGCGAGCGTAGAGAGCTCGACAGGACGAGGAAGAATAAAGGGGTTGGTAGAAGATAGAAACCCAACTCTACCCTTCGACAGCTTGTTTTCTCCTCGTAAACGTTTTTCTGGTTACGAAACTCGATCCTGCACTTCCATATGCTCAAACGTATAAAAAAATCTATGGAATTCACTACAAATCCAAGTGTATAGTTTTTATACGTATTTATGACACAGAGAAATATGTGAAAGATGTTAACAGAAGTGACGACCATATACTGATTGGAAAATCAAAAAAAAAGATTCAAAAAATTTTGTGAATTTTTGAAAAAAATCGAAAAGGATTTCTCGATTTACAATATTCGCAAAAAAGTTTTTAATTTTTTTTTCGATTTTAAGAGCCTATTTGATCGGAAATTTTCCGTAAGTAACGAGAGTGCTAATTATTCGAAGCACAATTTAGGAATTTATATTGAAGAAATGAAAAACCTGATCCAAAAATAAATTTAAACTGAAATTTAAATTTAAAATTTAAACTTCAAACACAAGATACTTGTTGACTTTTTTGTCGGACAATTTTTTATGTAAATTTGTAGTTAGGTTTAGAAATTTATGTAATTCTCATGCGAACAAGTTTCTCGTTACGATGATCGTTTACTTTCCTTATATTTTCAGGCAGGAGAGCTTTTGTTCCCCAAATACTTGGATATATAATATATACGTATGGCATTCGCTGTGTTCCTCAAGCGAGTATATGAAAATTCTTAGCATTTCTTTTTATTATTTCAGACAAAGTTTCTTCTTCGGCGAGACACGCGAATATAAGAAAAGCCGCCGGGACAAAGCGTCTCTCGTTCTCTCATTCTCTTTTCATATACATATACACTATATGTATTGCACTTGATATTATATCGAAGAGAAATGTTATTCTATTGTGTCGAATAGAATATGTCGAAATATGACAATTCTCAATAAATTTCTCCACATTCGAATTGAGGGAGTTCTTCATTTCCCGAAGAACGCAGTCATGTTGATTTTTTATCGAAATCGAATTTTTAAACAAAGTACGGATCGTCATATTTCATTTGCAAGACTTCGCACAAGCTGAAAACATGAAAAATGAACTTTTGTTCTTTTTGAGAGCTCGGAGTCGATACGCGTTTTTGAAAATGAATTTATACAGGAATTTCGGATGATTTCAAGAATGGCGATTTCGAGATAATAATGAATCGAGCTCCGCGGGCGCGCTTTTCTGCGCGAGAAAGCGAGAGAGTAAGGTTTTGAGATGTGTGCGGTCATAGCGATGAAGAGCATTCACGTACGAAAAGCGTTTCGCGTTTTCACTTACGTAAATATATATAATAGAGTCCCGGTGACGTGAAAGGAGCTTTTAATCTTTCTGGTAAATCTCGTTAACTCTTTTATTGCGGAGAAGAGCGAGAGACACGGGATGGGAGCGACGAGGCGGTAATCACGGTTCGCGCGAAGCCGCCTTTCACCAGCGTGCAAGTGCACCACCTCTCGAACGGGGGCAAAATGCGTACGCCCTTCTCGCATATAGCGCCTGTCAAAAGTTTTCAATCGCACGAAAAATTATTTATTCGTGGAAAACAAATTTTCTCGGCAAGGAAATAAACTTTTTACTGGCGCTGTATATACAGAAATGTGAAATATTCGAAGCAGTAAATTATGTTTTACGCGCTATACGAGCAATGACAATAACATTGAAAAAAAAAATTTATATGCACATTCTCGTGTATGTGTGTCTCGACTTTATATTTTGCTCCCTGTTTTTTCGCGATATACCCCGAGAAACGGAAAATGTGGGGAAAAAAAAATAAAAAGAACTTTCTCTCAAGATCGCGCGAAATCAGGGAAAAAGTTGAGAGCGATGAAAATATGAATAACCGTTGACTGACAATTGCAGACATTTTTTTTTCCTATATGTTCTTTTTTTATCCCAAAACCGTATTTTCTTAATCTCACTCTATATATCAATTCTATATTATATAGAGATATATAATCTAGTGATGAAAAGAGGTAGGACTGGTAAAGGGTCAGGGTGGTTGCTGGGTAGACTGATTTCTGTCCCGAGATAAGAGCCCTCTTTATTCCGCAACGGTGACTCTCCCTCGGGTATTTCGAGATATCTCGCGAAAATAACAGCCCTCTCGGCTTTCCCAATTTGCGCTAGTTTTAATTTTATCAGCGAAAGAAGAATTTCACGGGAATCGCGCGCGAGGCAATCATCACGAAAACGTATACACTCTGATAATGAAAAACTCCATATTCCCCAATTGGCGAAACAAGAGAAGACGGTATATATTGGCAAAATCGTCGAAGAAATGCATAAGGAGAATGCACAAGACCCGAGGAGAGGGCGCAGCGATGCAAAAAATAGATATTTGCAAAGAGACACGCGAAAGCATCATTCTACCGAGAATTTTCGAGTTTATACATTGAGCGAATATGGAACGAGGAAGCGCGACACTTTACTCTTTCTCTGTCCACCGGATCATCGGCATTGTCGGCAAAATAAATAGCAGCTCGTTGCTTCTATGCGCAGCGATGTTGCCGAGAGACGGCATCGAATTCGGCAAGCGCGCCTCGCATGTGACGAAGAAAAAGAGAGCGTCGCGGTATAGGTTATTCGATCGGGGTCTCCCCGGCGTGTGGATGCGAGAAAAAAGAGATGAATGAAGAGATGAGAGAGGCGCGGCGACGAGAGAGAGAGAGAGAGACGATGAGCGAGTGGAATTCGCAATTGGTGCAGACCGATGATGATGATGCCGAGCGCGCGCGACAGCGGAGAGAATACGTCAATGCGTGTCTCGTTTGTTTGTCCAGCCCGGAGCGCTGAACGTGAGCTTAGCAAACGGTAAATAAATAAAGGAGATCTCGAGGAGTCTCCCTCGCGAATAACCCGCACCCGAGAGCATAAGAGAGCAGACGAGACGCCCTGGCGCGAGAAGCCTCGCGCTCGCGCCTACCGCGGGTGTCGTTACGTTCTCTCCTCGCTCCTCTGCATGTGCATCTGCATACGCAATTGTGTGCGCGCGCAAAATAGACAGTCGACGCGCGGTTGCACGTCTCGACGACGGAGACACACAGCGAGCCGAAGTGCCGTGCCCGCCGGCGGCGTGCGAGCTCAACAATTGCGCCGGGCCCCGGCAGTCATTCAAGCCGATTATACAATGAGGAAAGGTTGGACGCAAAAGCCTCGCTCGACGACGGGAATCGATTCGATGCTCGCCTAAGAGCCCGCGCAGGCTCTAATAACTCTGCCATCTATAACGCTTCTCTTAAGCTTTCATCCTTCCCCCCATCCCACTCCCCCGAGCACACCACGCCATTATTATCGTGACTACCCCCGACTAATGACCGGACTCCCCCCGCAACTATTCTAATTTCATTCCGTTCGTCTCTCGGGCGATCGCGCGACGCGATCTTTCCAGAGAATCGCTGATAGGTGAAATATATTATCATCTCGATATAGCGCTTAAACTTGACCGTTTATTTCCTCTTTTTACAAATTAAATGTCAAATCTGAAATTCTGTATTTATGTATAAATATTCTTTTTATTGTTTTTCGCGAAGCATTTGCGCAGCCAAATTGTTCATTAAGCGTCCGCGTTACTACGGTGATTTAAGCTCTTTTTTATGCGCAAAATCGCGCAAGCTATTCCAGCAGTTAAAAATGTTGGAAAATTTTCAGTGTGTTTCCGCCACGTCTGGATATATACATATAATGAATGGAAAAAAAAACATCGGTCACGCGTAGCATGCTCTCGCGTTCCCGACAATGGAGAGTACTCTTAATTAGATAATAATTCTTAATTACACTAAAGTTCCTTTGATATTGTCACTCTGTACCAATCTTTTTGTCCGAGTTATATATCTATACCGACGATAAAAATTACCCTTATTTGCATTCACCTGCAGATAATCGCTGACCAGAGCTTTTTTATCCTCACTTTTATATCCTACCTTCTTCACGTCTTGTTCATAAAAATGTCTAATTGGCTGAACGTGCAAAGTGACTCGAGTTTTTCCTCCAAACGGCGTACAAATTCTTTCTCAGCGGTATAGAGACTAGTTTCCGCTGTGTGTGTTCATTCCTTTTCTCTTCCACCATCATTTTTTATCAAGCATTATTAAAAGTATCTTAATCGTCTCGCGACTAAAAACTTTGAATTTGTATACCAAAAATTTTCAAAAAATCCTTATCACGCTAAATCTGCGTAAGAAGAGACTTAAGAATATATTTTTATCGTTTTGAATTTTATTAATATGAAGAAATGAAGAATAAACACGAAGTAATCCGCGATGAATGCTGCTAAATTTTATTATTAGTGACTGAAATTAATTTTCGTATCTTTTGTATACTATTTTGAAGAAAATGCTAACTTTTAACAGATATTAAATCTTTAAAACATGTATGTGTGGTCCTATCGTTTTTCTTTTTTAATTTTAATAAAAACAAAACAGAATCAGATTTGTTTTACTTTGGCACGAATTACATGTTAAAGCAGGCTTCAATTCGAAATATTTTTAATTGGAAACGGTGAACCTTTTGAAAAATTAACCAAGATATTAATATTTTGAGTGTTTATCAAATATTTGTATGCAATTCCGTAGAAAAGGGTGTCGATAGGACAATAGTCTTCAGAAATTTTTAATTAATAATAATAATCAGAATGCGTTAAAGATTTTAGCAGAAATACACGACTATGCTGGTTTATTTTTTCATTTTTCGTCTACGTAGTTTTCGAGCAAACAGATAACAACTTTTTTTCAAAATATATGCAATTGTATAAGATATTGAACATTTTAAAAGAATTTCTTTTGAATAATTGAGTGAGAATAAAAATATCGTTACCAATTTTAATACATTTTTAAAATTATCTTTCAATTAGATTCATTTTCGTGTAAATTTCTCTCACAGTTTTTGTATCTCTATATCCCGAAACCCCTTAATAATTAGAATAAAATTTCTGGCAACGATTGAATCCATGTGAATTCGATGACATAATAAACGCTTTTTAACGAAAAAAAAACAAAGGATGTCGTTTGATTTTTGTTGTTTGGAGTAAAAATGGAGAAAGCCCGTTGGAATTCTTCGTGTACGGACAGTTTCTCTTTTTCTTTTTTTTTTTCGAGGCTAATCTGGACGTGAGCGTGTGCGACGAGAAATTTTTTTTTTATTTGCGCGCATAGTACGGACAGGTGTACGGTATTGTGGTGGGAGTATTTTGCGAGAAGAGCTAGGAGCGTGCGGCGGCGAGGCACGGTGGGGATGAACTGTGGATTACCAAACGAAACGCCATCTAACCGTACACAGGTGGACGGCCCTGGAGAGTGGGGATTACAGAGTCGGTGGAGGGGCTTGAATAAAGAGGTAGGGATACGTTTGTACGGCTGCGGGAGGAAAAAGGAGGCTCGGTCTGGCCGGCAACGCGCTCCGAGGGTGAAGCGAATCTCCCTGCGTTCGAAGGAGTGCGACGAGGACGCTAAAAGATCGGGCGAGACGGCCTCAAGCGCGGGAGCGAGACGAGGAACCCCGAGAAACACGTGAAGGGAGAAAACTCAGCAGCGTCGTCGTAGTAGCATTGCTCATGGCCCGTCTCTCGTGCTACTCACGAGAGCGAGTAAGATGCCCAAGAATTGCCCGACAGTCACGTACCTACGAGTCCGAGCGATCGTCAGCCAACAAATAATCTCGAACCACCTTCTCCCCTCATCCATTAATTATTTTTTTAATCTATCTCGTAGAAAACAAACAAAAAAATACGCAACCGCATAAGGAGGTCGTGCTGCTACTCGCTATAGTCAATTGAGTCACTTTAACGAAAGGTTTTTTTTTATTATCGTTCACACAATATTTTAAACATTTGATTTTTAAATATTTTGAATAATTAAGGAAATTGGGTGCAACATTTGCTGTAAATGAGGCATTGAAAGATAAATATTTCGTTGAGAGTTGATGGTCAATTGACTTTAAACATAGTTAAACATAGAAAGCTCGTCAATAATTGAAAATTTTTTAAAAATTATCTCTATAACTTACGTTTTTTATTACTACTCCGTATATGAATCGTTGGTAATTTATCAAAAAGTTCATCAAATATTCGTTCAGCTGTCTAATCGTTCATTATTTTAAAAATTCTATATTCAAGTATTAAAATTGCATATTTTGAAATTAAATTACTCGCTCGAATGATCGATAACCTGCACAATTTTTTTTTTCATTCTGCACAGTTTTATCAACTCTACAACATATATTTTTTAAAATGAAACGAAGAAATATGTTTAATCGAGAAATAGTTAAAAATTTCGAAACTGAAAGAAAAATTCCATTGATAATAAAAATGTCAGCTCCTCGCACGAAAAACGTAAACGGATTCATTCGAAAGCGTAAAAAGTAGGAAGCGTTGAGGAATTTCGAAAAAAAAAATCTATTATATCGAATAAACAAACAGCCGAGGAGAATGCACGGGAGTATATTTCACAGTCGTGTGTGCGTGGTCACAAAAATAGTTTTTTGTTTTGAAGAAAAAAAAAAGAAAAGAAAAAAAAATTGGAGCGTGTTGTTGATTCTTGGGGGGAGAATGGAGTCCCCACTCGACGAGTGATCGAACTCCGTCCCTGGTTTCTTGTTCGTTCTCTCTTTCCCCTGCGCCGATTCGTGCCCCTTCTTCGTCGGACACGGCGCTCGCCGTAGGCACGGTCTCGCTCGCTCCCGCGTCTCGTTACTCCTCGACACGAGAGAGTTGCGTACCAGCCCACAGCAGCAGCAGCAGCCAGCCAGCCAGCCAGCGAGTGAGCGAGGCAGCCAGCTAGTCAGAGTAGTGGCAGTTCGACGCCGGTCGCGCAGCCAGCATGGCTCGTACGTTCGATCAATTTTTCCTCGATTTGGCCGAAATTTAACAACGAATTATCGGTACGGTGACGTTTCGCCGAGCTAATTTTATTACTGGTACGTCGCTATCGGAATTTCAACTCGCGCGAGCACGATAAACGGACGCTAAGGGAGAAAAAAAAATGGAACTCGTGCGTCACGATCGAGTCAAAACATTCGGAAGTTCTCTCCGCGTCCACTCGCTGGCATCTCGACGTTCGAGCTGCTGATGTACCTCGTGATACACAGATACGCGAGCATAACCTCAAATAACGATTCGATTTTTCGAGCACGTTTTTCTTTTTTCCTTATTTCCGTCTTCTACGCGAATTCACTTTCCCCGGCTCGAGACGCGCAAAGGGAGAAAGTCGTGAGATATTTTCTCAACTTTTGTTTACAATAGCTACGACGAGAGAGTGAAATAATTGTCGTTCCACAGTTGACAGATTGTGCACCGAGTGCCGAGAAAATATTCGTGCTCCTCTTAAAATGTCAAAATTCTCGGGAATCGAGACTCGTCGCTCCGATCGTGAAGTTTTTTTTTTCAGTGACGAAACAAACAATTTGCATTAATTACGATGTATCGTGACGAATTATAAGAATCGCTAATACAAGAGGGATTTTTGTTTGATGATTATGAATGAAAATTAAAGAGTGAGGGAGGCAGAGAGGCGGTTTGACGTAACGATTACGCAGAAAAGCGAGCTCGGGGCGATCGACTATGGCTTTTCTGTGGAAAACGGTGAGTTTATCTCTGTCTCTGTTAGCCGTAATCAGCACGAAAGATAGCGAGTTACGTAGAGCACAAACGCGCGCGGCGGCGGCGTCTTTAGCCGAGATAGTTCGCGAGCGCAGGCTGCTTTTGTCTTTGGCGCGATTTCAAGGCACGCTCGGTCGCGTGGTGCATGCTTCACGGCCGAGGGCGCGTTGTATGTGGAATACGGAGAGCGAGAGACGATATTCTTTCATGCCCCGCGAGAGCCCAGTGACGTATCAAATTTATCGCTGGACCCTTCCACTCCCTCTGTCACCCGGAGGGGAAAAAAAATCTCGTTAATCATTCCTCGTCACACTCGATATAAGCCCCTACCGCGACGTGTACTTTTATCCCGTATCTTGTATATATCTTTAACAGCCATCCGATCATCCGATATCGCCAAGAAATATATATTTTCCGAAAAAAATTCCCGAGTGTCACAACAATACGAACGACGATCGTTTTTCAAAGTTCGCATCACGTGCGCCGCGAATTGTGCAGCATTCTGCCATTTTTTTTTCTCGCCATTAAAAGAAAAAAGAAAACACGGCTCTTATCGCGCCACAGAATATTTGCATTGTTCGTTTTTTTTTTCTATTCTCGGCGCCCTTCCCCGTTCGCGAACACCTGTTTGCGTATTATATTCTTTCAAGTTTACAACTCTGCGGAATTAAATGAGAGTGGTACGGAATGTCGCAGAGCTGATTTGGCTCTTTTCTGATAAATAGCGCGCACCGGATCCTCTTTCTTCGTCGAAAGGGTTGCGCAGAAGGAGGGAGAGAGAGAGAGAGAGAGCGAAAGAATGAAAGAAGAAACTCGAGAATAATAAGAGGTCCGCAGATTAAAATGCGACCTCGATACGAGAGATATCAAGCTGCTGTTTCTCACAATTAATATTTCTTCTCTGTGACCCGAACTGTGGAAAAATTCTCCAATGCTCTCGAGACAAATTATTCCGAATAATTGAATAATTAATGAAGCGATCAAGCAGAATTTAAAAATTGAACTGAAAGAAAAGAGAAACTTTGCTACCGATTTCAAACGCACGATTATAATATAAATATATATATATATATATACATGGGACGTGTCGTCGTTTTATGTATTTTATGAGAACGATAAAAGCGGAAAATATTCCTAAAAATGTCGTTCTTCCGGTTCGGGGAGAGAAAGGGACGCAAAGTATCCGCATTCCGATTCGGCAGGTGGAAGGTTTTTTTTCGGGCCGTGATTCGGTGACCTTAGCGAGAAACTGGTCGGCTTTAACTCGCCGCGGCCTGCTTTAAAAGGCGAGGAGAATCGGGGGGGTACGCGAAGACGAAGACGACGACGACGACGACACCTACACTCGGTGGTGCGCGAACACCCTCGTCAGGATTTAGCAGAGACCGCGATGGAAAAATTCCACGTTGGTGAGGGGAGGTTTCGTCGCCGGAGCTTCGCTCTTGCTGCACGTGTACCGGGAACAAGGTCCGGGGAAGCTACTCCGCGAGAGATATAAGAAAAAAAAATGCGAGCATCAGCAGTCGATGCCGAGAATGAGAAAAAAAGGGAGAAAACGAACGGGAGTGGCCTCAATGAAAGTGAGATGAAAAATGCAGGGAAAAAAATCGAACGAAGCGTTGCACACACGCTTTGACTCTGCTTCGCGTACGGAAATAGAACGTGAATGCTATACGTGAGTCAGAAACGGAAAGACAGAGAAAAAGAGCGAGAAATGAGGAAAGAGAGAGAGAGAGAGAGAGAGAGAGAGAAAGAGAGAGAGTTTATGGTTAAGTTGCACACTGAAAGAATTTACCATTATGAAAATCATCTTGGGTTCGTAATAAGGGTAATTACAAAGGTCATCTCGTGGAATAATTCCCGTCCTTAGCTCGCTTCTTCATCTCGTAATCTTGGTAATTACAGCAGTCGTAATTTACATTCGTCCGACAAATAATATTTTCTCTTCAAATTAAAAGATATGTTTATTCTCTCGGTTTTTTTTTCCCGACGACTCACTTATTTTTCATTTCACTCCGAAGCACATACTTTTTTCCGAATTTCTTTTCTTTCTTCGGTCGAGAGAACGTCTTATTTTTTGCCCCGTGCTCGGGAGGAAAATGCATCTTTGTCGCAACGTTTTGAAACGTCATTTTCGTTTCTGAGAACGCGAGAAACGAGGATGAAGAATCCCGAGAGAGATAAAAGAGATGACTCGGTGCAGCTCCATATCTCGACAGAGTTTTTTTCACCGTGGCATATGGCTACGACCTCTGGCTGGCATGTAAATCCGGAAAATTCCAGGTCAGAATTTATGGTCGTGCCAGGTATGTAGTTTACTCACAAAGGACAATCTTCGTCCTCTCCCTGATGCTTCTTCGCGTCTTCCTAGCTCACCCCGCAGCAGCGCTTGCCCCGTGTGCACTTTCATCCAGACTCACGTTCTCCACCGACTCTCTGTACACACGAAAAACCTTTCTCCCATTGGACACACCCTCGAGAATATATACGCGAGTTTTCTTCCATTCCAGCCTCTCTTCATCGACTCCGCGGAATCAAATTTTCCACATTGCAATACACATATGCGAGCGCAAATTTTCTTCATCTTTAGACGTATTTTTTAAACATTCTTTTCTCAATTTTAATCTCACTTATCGATCATACCCGAGCCAAAGTTTCCCCGAGATCATTTTACTGCGCACTTTGTATGTTCGATACTAAACTTTTATTTATCATCATTAAAACATAGTATGCACATCGTTGATGCAAGAGTTGGTCATCGCATCGCAGTGCGCAGTTTGCGTAAATATTATTATTCTCCGTCGTCAGCGGATGTGTAATTGGATAACGATGAAGTGGATTTTTGAGCTCGCATATCATCAGTGTTGGGATATAAAAAAAAACGGAATTCCCGATGACTGATTTCAACATGGAACTGAGCATTTCCTAATGACCGTGTGACCTCATTTATCGGTGGGTCAAATGTCGAACATGCGAGACATGTGAATGAATTTTCCGTCTTACTCTTTGCTGCGTATGTTTTTAACTCTTTTTCTCTCTTTCCTCGAGCATTTCGCGAGCTTACAGCGACGAGACAAGTTCAAGTGTTGTCAGTAGAGCTCGAAGATTACTTTTTCTTCGTCGACAAAAATATGCGCTGATCAGGCTGCCCGCACACTTCCTACTTTTCGATCCGATTATTTGAACCAATGTCGGATTTTAACTATTTTATTTTCAGTTCAATTGAGTAGCGGCTCTCACAGTGATCGCATTGTAATTAATATGAATGGCAGTGACTGCATTTTTATTGACGCAAAAAAAAACAAAAAAATAAAACGTCGTTATTGGGTATGCGTACTTGAAGATAAAAAAAAAGGAAAGAAAGAAAATCTTGTGCTCAACTTCATGCTTACCCCGATAAATTTTTCGATTACTATCGAATGTTGATTCTTTTGAAAAACTATTACATTTGATTCGAGAAAAATTAAGGTAGAAAATCACGCAATTGAGAACTTCCATTTCTGTCGAAGGAAAAGGTTAACGATAAACCGATCGATAAGCCCCCGCGAAGTTTGGCATTGCACGATCATAATAATGTCTACGACATAAATTTCACAAACAGGGATATTTTTTAATTTTAATCATTTGATATACTTTGTAATAATATTTCGATCATTGGATACCCAAATTTGAGAATCGGTTCATCAGACAATCGAATTGAAAAGTAGGAAGTGTACGGCTGGCCTTGCCCGACGACACGCGCGTTCGTGCAAAAAAGAAGATACACATATGTGAGCGAATTCAATAATGCGTTCTCGCGTATACACGCGTTGCCCGAGCGATCAACGTGTCGTGAACGGAGTCAGTCGTCCTTGCGACGATGATAATTCGTATACTAATAAATGCAACCGTTGACCGAGCATTGTAGGCGAGCGCACGACCTCTAGTTGTTCGCGGAACGAATTTTTTCACTAATTTATTCACGAGAAAATTGAAAATTCTTTCCTCGCGATGAACAAAGTCGTGTAGCTGGTTGCAATAAAAATAGCCATCGCTGGCGTGTTACTTTTTTATCTTTGACAATATAATGACAAAATCATGCGGGAATAAGTTCGAAATGATATCCACAAATTGATATACCGTGTAAAATAATAAAGAGATCTGGCACGTCGTTGATTGTAAACGGTCGTTATAGCTGCGCGGTGAGGCGCTTTCAATTAAAAGAATGAAAAAAAAGTTAACGAACGCGAGATAGTTTTTCCAGACTCGTTATGGGGGAGGGACGCACCACCGGTCGTTTTGACGTGATTATAGCTACTTTTTTTTCAGCCGCCCGACTACCCGTGTTTCCTCCTAAAAAAGAAATTTACCGAGTTTTTTTTTTATCGCGCGGTTATCGTCATCGATTAAAAATAAAGGAAAGTTCTGCAAATTGAAAAATTCACGCTCGATTCGACGCCCGATATTTATACATTTTTCGAACTCTTTTTTCTCGTTTACATTTTAATTCGCGATTTAATCGTCACCGCGCGTATCGAGATAAAAACTTTTATTGTCGGGTTGTGTCCTCGCTTGAGTAATTTCGGTGTACATGCACGCCCGGCTGTGTGCGAAACGAAGAATTTGATGAGAAGAAAGAGAGTGTGGGAGAGAAAAGATAATGGAGATACAAAAACGAGAATAATAATATATAGGGGAAAAAAAATCTGCAGACGCGCAGCGATCGAGCTGAATTTTTCTACCTGGACCTCGCTCTTAGGTATTCGTCCTTGTGTATATATAAATAGTAAAAGACGATTGGTCCTCTCGCGCACGGGAGCAGCAGAATAACCGCAGGAGAATTCAACCTGCGAATTATTGAGCTCCCTCATCGTTCCAGCGACGAACGCCACGAAAAATGCATCGTCTTGCAATCCGCGTTGTAAATTCAGGCGTAGAGGGTCATTGGCTGGCAGCCATCGCGCGAGCTCCCAGCCGCCAAGATACCACGCGAGGAGAAGAAAAAAGAAACGGATGAGAATTCCGCGGCGTGTTATTCACCTACGACACATACCGTTGACGATCCGTGAGTAGGTCGGGCCACGCCCGCTCGCGCGCTCTTCCCCTCCAAAAAGGGAATTCCACCGTTTGTTTTTACCTCCCCGCCTCATCGCCAAAGATAAAATAAAAACTCGCCCGAAATTCCGGAGGGAAGGATACGTGGAAAAACTATACAGTTCGTACACACAAGAATCTAAATAACCTTTTCGTTCCCGAGGATAAAAAATCATCTGATTTCAAATTATTTAGCAAATTGATGCAACAACAGAGTACATCAAATTATAAATAATTTCAGTATATAAGAATTTATTAATCATTTTTTTTTAATTGTGCAATTTTAAAATAAAATTATTGTCGAATATCCCTGGAAAAAATTTTTGACGTTGACAGTTGGGCCAATGCTTGGCCAATATTGGCAAAGCATTGGCCCGATTGTCAACCGTCAAAAATTTTTTCCAGGGATTTCATCGATCCAAAACTCATTTTATATGTGTTAATTTTAAACGACGAGCAGCAACACGGCCACTGTACGACCGCTTTTGCCTTTTCGACCAGTTTGAAATGGCATTTTGAAATTCTTCTAAGTGCATATTTCATATGACCTCGCATAATACGCTCTATTCCGCCGATGAATTCATTACGAGCTTCATGTCTTTTTTAAAATAGAATATTTGATCGCAAAATTTCCTGTAGATAACAAAAATGTTACTTATTCGGGACGCAATTCAAGATTTCATATTGAAAAATTGAAAAAGCTGATCTAAAAGTATATTTTTGGGATCAACCAATATGAATTCGTGGATTTCACCCCAAATAATTATCATTTTCGTTATCTACGGGAATTTTCCGATCGAATAGGCACTTAAAATAAAAAAAATTTCACAAAATTTAGTTAGTCATACTAAATGGAGTCATGAAAATTTCTATTTGTGATGTCTTACCTTTCTGTTGACGAAATCAGCTTTATGGAGGGTGATTCATAGACGCAAAACGAATCTGCCTGATTTTCTGCTTAATATGTTCCATGAGCCTCGCACTTTATTCACCATCACGATCCAAAACTCAATATTTTTTGTATTTTTTTAAATCAAATTAAAAAATAGACCATGTAATTTATATTGGTAAATAAAAATATATAGGATGAATAATTTATTATGAAAAATCTAATTATTCGAAGAAAAACCGGTATTAAAAAACTGTTCGTACGAATTTAAAAGACTGCACGCGCTTAATATGTAACGGAAACAATAATAAAAATAAAATAATAATAAAAAGAATAAAATAGCGCGATCGAGATTATTTGTATCAATTGGACAGCACTTTCATCCCCATCGACATATTTTTGAAATATTTCAAAACGATATTATAAATTTGAAATATTAAACACACTTTTCACTTTTATAACTGGAACTGACACTCCATTGAACTTGTCAAATTTCTACGAAATGTTTTTCGGTAACGAACTACCCGGCGAAACCCGACACGTCTTACACCGACACTTTATACCGGCCAACTGATTCAAAATTCAGTCGAAAATCCAAACAAGACCGTGCTCAGTTTTTCCCTCGACCTCGACCATTAATTACCATGGATAAACAACAATAGTCGAGGTATTCTCGGAAATTTGGAATTTTTTTCTCGTTCCTCTTATTTCTTTTTTTTAATGTTTACGATCCCCGAACTAATCAGGCATATTTTTACCCAGGTATATTTTATATAAATAGTAGTAAATCGTTCAAGTTTTTCTCACATTATTATACGTACAAGCTATAATAAAAGTAAGCTGAGAAATTTACAGCGTGTTCAAGGACCTTCAGACTAATTTTTCGAGAATCGAAAATAGGAAGATCTCAACATTTCAAAAGTGGCGATATATTTCCATGCCCTCAACGTATCGACTTCATAATGGGTAATTCCCGAAAATTTTTGCAAGACGAAATGAATGATTCAAACATATCAAAGTCATTATTTCTAAAGTAGGGCACGTTGAATTTTTTCTAATAAGTAGAGATTAGCCAAAAGTTAATGTGGTCCACATAATGCGCTCTATTTCGATTAATCCATTAGAGGCTTCATGTCTTTTTTAATATAGAATATTTCTAGTATAAATAAACACATGAATGGTTGAATATGCAGGATGTCCTAATAGTTGGACAGAAAATAGACCCTACTATATCTCTAGGGTTGAACGAGTTTGTTCCAATAAATTAACATTATGAAAAATAAATAAACCTCTTCGTATAAAAAAATAATCCATACGATTTTATTGAAAAAAGAAAATTTAAATATAAAAAAATAATATAACGAAAATTGTCCAACTATTGGGACGTTTATATCTTACTAGCAGATTATAGTGGCTCGGGCGTTTCGCGCTCTTGCGGCAATAAGAACACTTATCCAAAATCCGATTTTTTTGGATTGTTTAGAATGAATTCTGGGATTGCGCCCCGAATAATTAACATTTTCGTTCACCTTCAAAAATTCGCAAAATTTTTCGAATTTTTTTTATCGGTTTCAAGACCTTATTCGATCGGAAATTTCCCGTAGATAACGAAAATGCTACTTATTCAGGGCCCAATGCAAGAATTCATACTGAAAAATGCAAAAAACTTATCGAAAAGTTAGTTTTTTGGCTCATTCTATATGAATTCTTCATTATCGCCCCAAAT
>JAPYYW010000987.1:0-36502 GCA_030522545.1 Cremastinae sp. A BG-2022a
ATAAAGATTTTATCAAATAAAGTAAAAGTCGTCGCACGGTCATCTTCCGTTTGATCACGATCTGGAAAAATCAGCAACGAATTTTGGTAAAAATGAGCAGTAACGATAAATTGCTCGTTTATATACTGCGAATTCAATTAAAAATCTTTTATTTTATTTTTATAAAATAGATTCTGTAACATTTCTTAGATAAAGATTTTATCAAATAAAGTAAAATAAATTTTACAAAATAAAATAAAAAGTTTTGGCTCTTGTAAAATAGTTTTACACTGAGGAAACACTTTTTGTTGAAAACCTGAAAAAAAAGTTACAATTTGTATAATTTCAAGAATACGATAAAATTTGTTGATATCAATCAGTAATTTTGTATTATAAAACTTTGTATTATAAAAATACATTTTTTATTCAACAGGATAGTTTAGATTTTCATGCAGTAATTTTCATTCGTTCGTTTTTCTTGAAAAAATGTTGTATGCAGAATTTTTCATACATTTCCGTGCACACATAAAACCTCAGAATCATTAAAATTCTCATCAGATATTAATTTTTTAGAGATAAAAAGAAATGTATTGAGATGAAAAGAGAAATTTCTCGACGCGAGAATACACGAGTGCGAGGATAGGTCAAAGCCTTGAATTCGAAAGAACGATTTCAAAGAGACTCGCGGGTCGTTGCTCCTCATTTTTCTTCGGTGAAAAAGATCGCTCGTTTCTATAGTTGACCATCAATAGCTCTTGTTTTTCCCCCCCAGTTCCATTCTTTTATCTTCGCGACTCGTGTAATAAATTTTCAGAATGTAAATAATTCGAGGAGCATTGTTAATGTACGAAACGACTTTGAGGACACGCGCGTACCGAGACGAATGATAGGAACTTTTTTCTGTCCGCCCGGAGACACGACCCTGGCAACGTTACGTATCATTTACATTCGCGTCTCGTACCGGCGAGAGAATTTCAATAAACGAGAGACCGTTTCCGCGGGTCCTCGACATCGTTCGCTCGGACGGAGCTCTTGCCGGGTGGGCACGGAAAAAAAATGGAAAAGAAATCCCTCGCGAGAGAGCCCCGAGACTCGCCTCTAACTCCGTTTCGTCGTCTACTGTTTTCCTCCCATCAGGAATATAATGCTGCTCATTCGCAGCTCTGACTATCGATACCTCGAGACTGTTTACTCGTAGTGAAAGCCGGCGACCCGGAAATTCATTATCATTTCCAACATGCCTGTAGTCTATTTATCTTTTCATATTTTCAACTCTTCGATTTTGTTCAACTTTATACGTCCAATATCTTTTCAATTACCAATAAATTATGGAATCACTGAACTTGCGATTTTTCTATATAGTTTTTTACGTTTGATAAAGAAGCGGAAAAACTTTGCGATAGTTGCTGTGAGCAATGATCCAGAAATGTGAAAAAAAGTCGTTCGTAAAAAAGCGAGATAAAAAACGGAAAGGCAGGTACAATGTCTCGGTTGTTCCAGTTATTTTTAATAAGGTCGTAAAAGTGCGAACGAGTTCGAGTACGTTTTGTCAGCAAAATCAATATAACGTGACATAAAAGTTAACAACGTAATTTGACGTGTCTAGGAGAGACCTCGGTAGTGGAGCGAGCGAATAGTCAAAGTCTCCGGAGTCGAGGCGTTCTCTTGACTTTGACATCGTGAGCGTTTCGCCAGCGCGAATGGAGCACGAGGACAGAAACGACTTCGTGATCATAATTTATCGCGTTCTTCGAGTCGTAATCGCCGGGATTGTCCCAGCGGAAACCAGGAAGCCGCCACATCGATTCCATCGAGGACGCTCGGCGGAACATTTTTTTTTATTCCCCCCACGCAAATTCTTATCTCGTGATAAAATAAGTTTCAGATAAATATAATAACATCATCTTTTACCAATAAAGATCCGATAAAAAGTGGAATCTTGAATAAATACATAGCCAATTTCCGTATCGTCCTATTTTTCACGTGTAATTATTTTTCTTATCAACGCCTTGAAAATAAAGATAACACACTCGTAGAGTACGAATGCAGAAATAAGAAAGATATTTTATTGGGGGTCGGTCGGGACATAATTAAATAAATGAGACAATAACGTCATTGCATGCAATTATAAACGTTTTCCAGATAGAATATCATAGTCGATGATAAAGAAAGTATTCTTGTACAAGTATATATCCTGTGCAAAAAAGATCAAGTCAATTAACGTCGCGATCGCATTGATTTAGCGCTCGGAAAAGGGAAAAAAACTCGTTCACTTTTTCCTCCCGGTTGAAGGTTGAGATTTCCGATAGTCAGAGGAATGCATTGATATCTTTGATACCAAGCCTTGTTACTTATCAAGCGACCGTGAATAATTTTCGAGCAAGTCGAAATAAGTTGCAAAGGTACACGGAAAATCATCGACGATGAAATTTCCATGAGACTTTGCGATTTTTTAAAAACATTTTTCGCAAAAATATGCAATTGCGTCATTTAACTAACAGAGACAAATGAGTATATATATATCGAGAAAGAGAGAGAGAGAGAGAGAGAGAGATTTATAACCCAATATCTTGCGGTACCGGTGAATCCAGAATGGCGAACGCCCGGAGCGCGTCGAAGACGCCGTTGGGCAACCTTCGCGGAAAGCGGCGTGTCGTCTTCAACTTCTCGTGCGCATATATATATCCACGTAACGCGATTCTTTGACTAAATCTCCTAACTGGTCTCACGGAGAGCTCACTCCTTCGGTACACACACGCGGAACGTGTATAAATCTGCATATAGGCATATATGAGCTATAAATATGAACGAGGCCTTCTCGTGACCGGTGTACCGATGCTTCCTCCCTCCTTGACCGAACCTAATGGCGTTTGCATTAAAAAATACATGCGCAAATTCTTCTCTGTGTACCGCGTGAGAAATTTGCTTCCCGGAGAAGAGTGCGTGCCAGGAAAATGAGAGGAAAATATTAAATAGAACCGAGCTACATATATGTATGTACAGAATAAACTCCGGAGGGAGGAAACGAAGAAAAAAATTGGATATACCGGTATACTTCGAAACCGACCGCCTCCGAACGGTTTCTTCGCCATTTCTTTTTTTTCCAGAGCAAAAATATTTTTTGGCCTTTTTTTAATAAAATATTATAGCTGACCCGGTGAACTTCGTATCACCTACACAATTGATTCACATACTAAATTAACATTTTTTGATTTTTCAGCTTACACTGATAGTATATTATTCTTTTCTCTCAGTGTAATTTTAGAATTTTTCCAACTTTTTTATCTTCTAAATCACTCCTGAACTATAGCCAACAAAACCAAAAAAAATATATTTAAATCGGTCAAGTCGTTTTTGAGTTTTAGCGAGACTATGGCACAGCGATTGATTTTTATTATATAGAAGAAGATTAAAATATACAGAGGAAAAAATAGAATTAAAAAATGGTTTGATGAAAAATCGCTCAAAATTATGTAATATTTTTTCACTTTATAAAATTTTATTATTGAATATCTATAAAGTTTTATTAATCAATAAAACAAATTTTATTTAAACAATTTTTTTCTCAATGTACAAATAAAATAATATTAATAAACAATATAATAACAATATAATGATTTATAGAGGAAGAAATATATCTTCTATTGAAATGGTCCGAACGAAGCTTTTGTTCGCAGAAAATAAAATGAAAATTGTCGGGAAGTGCGAGGTCCGAGGAAGGTCAGGTGCAGGCTTTTCCATGGCATGCACGACGTGATATTCGCTGGGCAAGAAGAATCACTTTTATTCAAGCACGGAGACAAAAAGTACACGAAATGACGAGGAGAACAAAAATGCGGGTCAGTGTCACAATCTCACTCAAGTCGACATTTTAATGAAGCACGTGGCAAAGTCGAAAATTCGTCAAAACGTTCATTCTCGCTATTGTTAAATACCCTAAATAATTTCCTTTGTGATTTTGTAATTCGTTACACAATCCTGATAGTTATAATAACTAAATACATACATTGAGAAAAAATGTTGATTGTATCTACTAAAATTTTGTTGAATCAACAAAATTTCAGTTGATTCAACTAATATTTATTGAACCAACAAAATTTTAGTAGATTCAATCAACATTTTTTCTCAGTGTATGTTCTGCTGTAGCAGACCTCTTTAAAGGAATATTATTTCTTTTTGACAAAATTAAGGAATATACATATTCACAGCAATCTGATAAAATTTTTTTTCTTTTTTCTTTTAAATAAAGTGTATTTTATCTCCATACGGTGTATGCAATCCCCAAATCACAAATGATACTTTATTTACGAGCAATTTTTAAAATGTAAAAAAAATAACGTGTTTTTTTGGTAGAATGCAAAACTGCAAACGTCGAAGAGACTCGGATCCGGTCTATACCGACCGTGTTTTTCGCTCCGCACTTCGACCCACTTATTTGTACCCGGACGAAGCGAAAAGAGTGGACCACTCCCACGAGAAATTTCACATCGTTGCGAGTGAATAAAAGTCCGTTTGTTGCAGTTTTTGCTCAGAAATAAAACTGAGCCCTCCGCGATATATCACGTCAGCCAGAGATCGTGGAGATCGCCATTCGGCGCGAGGAAAATTAATCGTTCGTCAATATAATACGGCTAAGATGAATTTTGAGCTGGCACGAAACCTGTGCGCGAAATGAAATCGATCGAGCGTGCACGCGCAAAAGTTTCACTTCGATTCTCCCCCTGCGGTGCGAGACGTTACGAGACCGCAGGGGAAGACATAGACAACTAAACGATCCTCTCTTTGCTCTCGACGGATTAAATATTAACTAATCGCTCACTTACAAAATATTGGGCAATTCAAACGCTTTATAATGCTATTCCTATACATATTACGTGTACAAATCTCTATGTGTACAGTATCGACTAAAATTTATTTTTGTGCGAACTTTGTTCTCACAAAGTACAAATCTCCATTTGTACAATTCAATTTCATCCTACTTTTGAAAATAAAAATTTAAACTAAAAACAATTTTTTTTCAATTTAAAAGACATTCGTATATATTGACGTAATCTTAATATTAAAAAATATATTTTTTTATGTATACTCAAAAAACACTAAGATATTTCGTAAGGAAATTTATATATGAATAAATTACATTTTACGTTGTGTTCCGAAAGAGTCATATCAAAATTATTGTCTTTATAGTATATGCTTTTTTCGAGTTTTTTTACTTTTGGCTGGAAGTGTATTGATATTTAATTGAAAGGAGAATACACGACGTGTGTCTCGCGTATTAGAGAGTTTTGGCTTGAAACCGAAGTATTGCCAAATAGCATGGAGGAACGCCGATTTTATATGAATTTATTCTATGGAAAGAGAGAGGGAGACGAATAAAAGAGAGAGAGAGAGAGAGGGGAAAAAATTCGCAACGTATTATTCGTAAAACTATTAGGCCATGTCTCTAAATTTGCGAAGCACTGAGCGCAGAATAAATCCGTGTATATCTGACACATACGCTGACAAACGAGAAAAGGCTCGTTGCGAAATATCATTTGAACAGTTTCGCTATTATGTATCACGGCGCTGTTTTAATATTGGCTCAAAGACTAACGAAATTTCTAGCCGCTGTCCTCTCCGCTCACATAATCCGTATTGCTCAACTTCGAGAAGGAGCTTCGACAATTTTTATCTGATTTTCTCCTCCGTTAATTCTTTTATATTTCATTTTTTGCTTTATTTTAGCAAAGACACTCGAGACTTCATCTTTGTAATCTGACTGTAACGTAACATCATTGATTCTGTCAAAATAAAGAAATTAATTAATGTCACTCACATTTATTAAGGCATATACAACTTTACAACGTGAAAATTTTACTTAATTTATAATCGTTTCGTCTTTTTATGAAAAATAATTTAATCACTGACTATAGTGAATCACTAATTGGAGAGTCTATATATAGACTCTAAATAACTGATCGAACAACCTCAATAAATTAAAAAAAAACAACCGCTTGAATAAAGAACCTTTTCGTAAATGGAAAATAGATTCGATCAGATTCAGGATCAATCGATTCCACGTGCTTTTTTAAAAAAAAAGAAAAGTAAAGTAAGAAATAATAATAGAACGCGCGAGCAAGATGTTAAAAAGGACGAGGTTCCAAATTTGAAAAAAAGAAAGACATAAAAGAGAGGGTGAAGGCTGAACGGGTCTCAGTTACATTGAAAGGTTTGCACCTGCAGCGATGCCACTTTGCACGGCTGACGAGAGAGAGAGAGAGATAAAAAAGTGAGCAAAGGAGAGGAAATAAAAAAAAGACGAAGAGAACGATTCGAAAGAGAAAAAGTAGAACCGAGCCGGAGGGCGGACCGGGAGTCTCGTCAAAGGGTGAATATATTTAAAAAAAGAACATGTAAACTGGATCTAAGCTGAAAGAATGAACGGGAAGACAACCTGCCGAGAAATCCCAGCGGTCTCTCGTACCGTTCATCGGTATGTGCGCGTAATAATGATCTACAGGATATAAAATTTACAAAGGGCATTTAATGTTGGATTGGCCAATTATTGATCTACGAACACAGGAAAAGGAACTAAATGAAAATTAAACCAGTAAAATGAGATCGAGAATACAACCGTAAATTTTTTCATTTATATATGACTCTATATTTTTTATGCGACATATTTATCTCCTGGTAATCGAAAGGATACAAGTTAATGAAATTTTTTTCATTAATTTTAATATATAATTATGATACTTAATATATATATATTTATAATGCAATTGGGAAACGCGATTCTCGCGACGCAAGGTGCATCGATGCACGTTTTGGTTGTAGAGCGAAGAGGAGAGAATGGAGAGTTCCGTGGTAATTCCCGAAGGGTAGATTTTAATCTTTTCTTTTCTCGAATATACACTCAACTCGCTTGGCAAATTATTAATACAATGTTTCGCATTCCTTTACGAGCCCTTCTCTAATCTTGCACGTACATGAGTCAAAATGGGACTTAAAGAACGAGTTTCTTGATGCATAAACTCCCAAATTCCAAAGAAACCCTATTCTCCCACGCCATTTTATATACATATATTTTCTCGTTTGCTCTTTCGAACTTCCCCTCGTAAGTTTTTCCTCGTTAATCGAGTTAAGAAGTGAATATTTAAATAACTTTCCCACGTGCTCCGCTCTACGATTCACCTACCAATTATCCCAGCCGTAAAATACCGTTGGATTATTTTCAAGACTGAAAAAATTGGCCAATATGTAAAGTATATAAAAATATATATAAAGCATGAATGATCGTTCTCATGAAAATTATGCTAGAGAAAAAAAATTGTTTTGCTTCTCAAAGATTTACCAAATTTCGCAATCTCGACTTCGAATACGAAAAAAAATGTTGGTTTTCGAGATCAAATTCGCGTGTTGCGATCGCGAAAAAATGAGTGTTGGAAAATCGTCCACTCGCTCATATCCGACGACGTAAAAGCGAATCGCACGCGGGTTGGAAGATCGTCGGCCATTTGTGTAGCGGTATCGTGCGTGGGTTGGCAGAGCAGTGGCAAGGTGACACTGCGTGATTCTCGGCGAGCGGCGCAGAGTCACGGTACGCGTTTTCTGCCCCGTTCCTCCACCGATCCCGCGGTGGAGGTGGAAAAGACTTGGCCGGAAAGAGGGAGGAGGAAACGGAATGTTTGGTGCGATACTCTCGCGTAAAACTCGGGCTTACATAATTAATAGACGTCTTATTTTCTCCCTATTCTCAAGCTCCCTCTCTTATTATAATCCAGTAAAAACTCAAGTATTATATATTTTCAAAAGTTCTTCGACCCATTTCCATATAGACATATGTATATGCTTTATTTAAGGATAGTTGTAATTTTCAAATTAAAAAAAGAAATTTATTTTTTATCTTAATATATATATGATAACAGAGTAGAAATTCCAAATAAATTAAATTATCACAGTTCAATAAAACATATATGTACATATAAATATTTCCCATAAAATTATTTTCATGGACAAAAAAATGTTTTTCTCAGATACTTTTAATGACGACACTTGCGATTAAACAAGCATTTGAGCACATGATTTCATGCATTTTTCAAAAAGTAATAGTTTTGTATAAAACTGAGTTTTTAAGAAAACAATTCATTGTGCATTAATGAAACATTCTTTGAAAATTATAGGATAAAAAACTATTAAGGATAAATAAGAATATTATGTAAATGAGCGAAGACATTGGTAAGTTATCCTTTTAGGCTTAGATATACAAACATTGTAAATATAAATATTAAATTTCAATGTACTACATATTATAAATATATATATAAATTATACTATAGACCATATTTTGTATTCTCTAGCTGGGCAATAAATAACACGCTTAAAACAGTGATACAAAGTATTTAACTTGACTCAAAAAACAATCTTAAATTCCCACCCCTGATGAACACTCTTTGAAACAAGTGATTAAACGATTTACGTTCTTTTTTTCAGTCTCACGTTCCGTCAGGACGGAGACTCCGAAGTTCAGAATTTCGTGAGAAAATCTTGAATTCCATCGAGAGTATTTTACTCTTTTTGCTGTATTTCCAGTGGTCTGGATTATTGTGCATTTCTTGAGGTGTGTAATACCAGGAGAATGGAAAAGATTCGACGGAAGAGATAAGAATATAAAGCCACGCAGAAGAGAAGAAGATTTTAACACACTGAGAGGTTTTTCCTTGGAGTTCATGGTTGTGGCAAGAGATAGAGGAGATAATGAGTGGGTTTAAGGGACCGTGATGAATTAGGCTGCTAATTAATGGTGGCGAGACAGGAGAAAAATATACTTTAAAAAAATGTGAAACGTATACACGTTGTATAAAATCCTTAAACTCCAATATCGGTAAATCACGTGTTCGACGTTTAATAGAATTATTACTCGCGTGTAATCACAAACGAGAAAAATTGTATCGATTGAATTATTTCTCTCAATATGTTTCGTCGACTTGATTTTAATGATCTCACGTAAGGCAGAGAAAAGATTTCGGGCCTTCATCCAGCATGTTTTTTACAGCCTCATTCAAATTTATACGATAAATAAATAATCCAGGCTGTGCACACGTTACGCTCGAGCGTGTGAAGAGATCCTTAGCGATTCTTTCTGCACTTGGCTCCCTCGTGAGCAAAGAAATTTCGGTCAAGGACCCGCTCGCGACATTATACACTTATTTTATTCTTTATTGTCATTTCTTTTTTTTCGACGATGACGCGAGTAAGTAGATTATTCAATTGTTTGAAAATGTTTACACTAGTTAAAAATAAAATTTAAAAAAGTTCAATCTTATACCAAGACAAAAATTATTTTCGACCAAAAAATTCCCTCGGTTGGACACATTCAACGCCGTATGAAAATCACATGGAGCGAGTCAACATTTTTTTATCGGTAGTGTATATTTAAAATAATGACGATAAAAAGAGCGAGAGGAAAGAGAGCCTTTTTCTTTTCAAGTGTTCGAACCCATGAGCAAGCTCGACGCGATCTCGGATCGCCCGACATAATAATGTACGCGTTGGAGACAATAAATGGCGTGTGCGAACGACGAAAAAAGGTCGTGACGTTTTATATATAAAATATAAATATGCACACACGCACGCGTTCTCGAATAAACGGGCTCGTATACGAGGACAAAAGTTTATACAAAGGACATCGCGGAGAGCGATGAGAGAGAAATAATGAAACAAGCGTAGGAGGCGGATGAGGATGACGAATAAAAAAATACGATGAAAAATAAAGAAAAGAGGGTTTCTTTGGACGCCATGTATAGGTGCGGTAATGAGAGTAATATATCGCCGCGATGCGTTTCAAAGTATACTGTTTCAATGTACCTGCATGTTTGCTAACCTTTCCTATCGATAAGATATTCGCTCCATTGAAATGCAAAAAAAAATTTATTGTAACATTCATTTTTAACTTCTACCACGTGTATACTCCAAAGGTCCAAAATTATGCAATACTTCGGTGATTACATTTTTATATAATATCAAAGATAAAGAGAAAAAAATGTATGTAGTTTTTTTTTCATTTCAGTGAACTATAAATTACATTTTTCCGTCTCTGTTTTTGGAAATAATTGCTTTTTTTTATCTCCGGTAGATATCCAGAAGTTTATATATAAAAATGAAATACCGAAATGAAAATGTGAGGATAACGATGAAAATGTGTACGCTCTGGCATAATTTTTGTATTTTTAACGACACGGTTCGTTTCTCGCCTAGATTTTTTTTTCTAGATTTAATGTTTATACGCCTCCGCGGGCTGTGGGGAATCCAATGGGTCCCTCTTCCTTTCTGTCCTTTTTGTGATGAGGTACATCGCGGTCGGATGCATTGTAATTCGTGACAATAGGCGAACACATCCTGATGGTATATCGTGGCCTTTGGCACAGGTGCACGCCGCTCTATCGTGCAACCGAGTATACGGGATTTTACTTCTGTGTGTCAACGAGTATATGGGTCCAACAGGTCTCCGGTGCACACACACATGCGCGTGCGTCTATGACTCCCCGAAGCCTAAAGAACCTCTATATACTATATCCGCCGTCATTTTTGTGTCATCTGAAAACTCGTTTTCCTTTTTTCTCACGCGCATCACTATCCCAAGGAATTTTTTACAGAATTTACAAATCTCATTTTTATGATCCGTAACGGATTCTACGAACGCGATCGAGCACGAAAAGTATTTCCAACGATCATTATTTGAGGAATTATTTATACAAGTATAGATCAAGAAATGGGTATGCTTCTGACATTTTTCAAAATAAATCTATACTATATTACGGATTTAATAAAAAAATTTTGTTATACTTTCTTTTCGTTAAAAATATTTTAAAAATTTATTGTAGAGTTGTACTCGAATTGTTTTCAGGTGAATTCAACTGGCATGCGCGTGCGCGGAATAATCAACGAATCCGCGCGGATACGAGCGTGAAAAAAATCCGTTTGAAATCGTGGAGGATATAAGTTCGAAGGAGTCGGCCGGTCACGATCTTCGGCGACGAACATTTCGAGGCGATCGCGCACGCGTGTGGCTCGACATCCAATGTCCGTTTGGGAGAAGAAAAAAAAAGAAAGAAAGACGACGCGATGGAATGCAGGCGCTCTTTCAAAATGGTGACCGAGAGACGAAAGCGAGCGAGGAGGATCGACGAATCGGGCTCAATGAAAATAAGAAGAACAAAAAAAAAAGAAAAAAAGCAGTAAAAAAATGGTTTTGCCATCGAACGTGTCTGAGCCGCGACCTTCTCCATGTAACCGCGTTTCTTTCTCATTCCCGTTTCTAACCCGGCGTCGATCGAGACCTGAACTCGAAATTTTTAATACATGTAATTATGCATCAAATGATATTGCTCAATTTGTCAAAGTTTTGCATGGAGCGAGAACTTTATATGACCAATTACTATATAACATTGAAAAGTATTGAGGCCAACAGTTTGAAAATTTTTAGGATTTTTTAATATACAAAACATGGCAACTTTTATCATTTTATAATTATAAAATTACTGATATATTTTGAATGAAAAATCCTAAAGTTCTTCTAAACTGTTGTACCACAATACAAAAGAATACAGTAATTATTCGTATAAAATTATCTCCGTGCACCATCATTAAAAAAAATTAAAGTTGCTACTTGTTCTTATTGATAAAAAATAAAATAAAATATAAGATTAAGATTCTCGCGATCGAATGCTTATCCTACCGGTGAAGTTCTAATATCAGAGATAAGCATCAGTAATTCCCCTTGGCACCTGTTTCTAAAATCCTTTCGCGATTCCCCAAGGTCCCATCGGTAAATTTAAGCGTGTACGAACAGTCGGGTGTGCGTGAAACGTGTGTTCACATTCAACGAGAAACTTATAAGAGGAACGATGACGAAATCACAAAGTCGTGACTGGTTGTTCCTTTTCACGTCTTTCGCGTTACATTATTTTCGCGAAAAGCATTCTCGCTCGCTTTTTACACCATTGGGTTCAATCGATCTCTTTTTTTACTGTTATTATTATATTATTATTTCTATTACCATTGTTGTATAGTCTTTGAAATATTTATCAGCGTTTAGTGCTTTTCGGGACTCCAGCCGCGTTAATTACAAATATTTGAAAATATTTTTGCTAGTCTCGAGCGAAGAATATAATCACAGGCTCGCCGGGGGAATGATGAAACGGCCGAATTAATTTTCAGCGCAGAATACAATGTGCGCGATGAGAATGAAAAAAAAAATAAAGAAAAAATGCCAAGAGTAACAGACAGGTGTGTAATTTATGAACAATGCTCTCAAGCGGCTCGGGCTTCGAGACAACCGCGTTAAATTGTCCATGACACTCTCGTCTTCAATCCAAGAGCCAACGCGGAGAAGGGAACAAAAAAATCTGATACACCTTTGCGTCATATTTTTCGTGATTTTTTTTTCTCTTTCTCTCTCGATTCGCAAACTTTCCTCTTCGATTTGAAACGCGATAGAAAAAAAGGGGAGCAAGTCTGACACACTTTTTACTCGTTTTCATAACTCTCTTCACCTCTCCTTCATTTTTACACAATCAGGTTACATCAAGGCTCTCTTATTCGAGAATGACTCATCCAACGTTATCTCGCGGTTCGACGATCTTACGGACAATGACCTTTACGTTTTTTTTTCTTTTTTTTTTCAAGCTATGGACCGACAAATTTTTAATTCTCGACTCTCGGGAAATCTCTGCCGCGACTTAATCGGTGAAAGATAAACCTGGGAGAAGTCTGCGAGTGGCCGAACGCGAGGTGTCTCTGAATCGACGAGAGCGATTCGGCTGGAAAGCCAGAAGAGAGGCCCCGAGAAAACCGGTCTCTCGAGAATTCCGTGGGACCGCTGCCCGTTTCTTATTGCACACGCGCGCGCATGGACTGTCCTCAGAAATAAGGCACGCCCGTTCCTCGTACATCGCGTTACGATCCCTCGCAGAGGGCTAAAACTTGTAATTAACCGATATATTCACACACGCGGTTAATCGACTCGTCATAATCGATGAAACGTCGAAAAAAATCAATATCGAGAGCTTCCAAATTTTTTTCTCTCTGAATTAAAAAAAAAAGTGAAAAAAAACACGTTTCTCTTCTTTTTTTTTACATTTACAGTTAAACGCGGACCTTCCAGTTATGCGCACTCGTCGAACAGGTGGAAATGCTTCCTTCGTCGTCGAGATATTTTTATAACTCTACGCGGGAAAAAAATAAAGGAAAGAACGTCGGAAAAATGAAAATGAGGCGGAGAAACACATATATATTTTAGTGTGAATTCATTCTCATGTTTAAGGGATAGATATGTAATATCGCTCGTTCCGACTTTTTTTGTTGATGAGCAATGAATAATCGTTGAATGCAACGCGCATATTTTGCTTCTTTAAAGAATAATATAAGCGAGACTTTTTAGAAAAACCGCGAGAGCGAATTCGTCACGTTTTTTTATCTCGGTCCCTCCTCGTGCGCGTCAAATCGCCTTCTCTCCGATGCGATTTTTCTTTACGAGCTTTCGAGCGCTTGTGCAACACGTCGCAGTTTATTCTCGCCGGGAATAAGCCAGCGACATTAATTATTTTCCCGACTCGTCCGCTTGTTCGCGCGTGGCGGAGGAACTCGCGGCATAACCCGAGGCCTTACGCACGCATAACGGACAAACTCTCGTCATATGTTCACACGCACCGGTCTTCGAGATAGAGAGAAAACATTTTTATATCCGAGCTTCCCGCGAGAGAGATCGAAAATAATTTTTCAAGCTCCGGGACGCGCGTTTTGCCGGATCCCAGATATGAGACGCGAGTCACGTGACGTCCAAATTTATTCAATTTTACACTATAAAATTATGAATAAACGCATATTATTCTTTATCGAAAGCATTGTATATTATTTTTTTACTGACTGAGACAGTCAAACTTAATCGATAGAGACAATATTTACGATGACAGGAGAAAAAAAATAGAAATAACATTCGAGGAAAAAATGGTGAGAAAGATTGTAATTTTTGTTCGTCCGTCCCACACACACGGAACGAAAGAAAATTCAAATAGGTTTGGAGAAAACGCTACAGAGTGTAAAGTAATCCCGGTATAATCGTCGGCCTTGATCGTCGTCGTTGATCATGATTTTGTGAGAACGCGTTTTCCTCTCGACGGAGGAGACACCGAGAGACACGACCGGTTATTAGTCACGGCGACATTCACGCCATCGACTCTAAACGTCACGTTCCATCGAATTATTATTATCATATTCATTATTATAACTATTATTGATATCCAGGTAACAACTTTTAAAGGTTTTCGTCATTTTTCATTGCGTCTCGGCGCGTTGTGTATTCTCGTTTGCGAACGATTAATGGGCCAGGCCAACAAGGAGCCGTGCAAAATTCTTTTTTCCCCTCCCGAAAGTTGTCAAAAAAAAAGAAATGCATGACCTTAATGACCGACTATTAATTACTACGCGTTATGCGAGTTACGCAAAATCTTTCGCGAATTCATGGGCAGAAAAAAATAAGAGGGATCGACGGTGAATGAAAGAAAGAGCGAGAGGTCCTCGAAAGAGGGCGAACGCTTTTTTCTCTCTCTCTCTCTCTCTCTTTCTCTCCTTCGATCCTTAAACCAGTTTTTCGTCAAGTGTGGAGAGACGCGGCGAGGGGGAAACGCGATTTCAGCAGTTTCGTCCAAAGTTCCGTGGTTGCTTCTCGCATCTCGCCCGGTTTCTTCCTCTTCTTCTCCTTCGTCGTCTTCTGCTTCTTCTTCTTCTTCTTCTTCGCCTTTTCTTATAATACTCAATGTACCGTTGGCTCGGCTCGCTGAGAATCGAGATTGAGCTGCGCCGCTTAGAAACGTCGACGAGGAAACACACACGGAGCTTAGAGAAATGTTGCGCAACTCGAAAAACCGGCGCTCGGAGGTTTAATACGCGACGAATGCGAAGAAGTTATACAGCGCAACTTTCGAGATTGAGTGAATAATTTCTCGGCAGAATTTTATTCGCACGCTCGAAAGGTCATACGCCATCGAATTCTACTTCAAGTACTTATATTTGCTTTTCATTTTTTAAATGCATATATATATAACTTCGAAATCGTAAATTTTGAGCTCGTAAATATTATTTTAATCGCCAATAAAATGTCGCATAAAAAAATCATTTATTATTTTTTTTTTCATTCGATTAGAAATAATTACGTTTGAATTGCCTCATAAAGAATACTGTCATTCGAATTGCGTTTGTTTTTTTTTCTTGCGTCTCGAGGATGATTTTCTCATCGTCGTTGGAGATAATGTCGGGAACGATCTCGAGAGGGAAATAAAAAAAAAGAGGAAGCGGAAGAAGAGATAGAATAAAGCGGCTCATCCTCGAGATTCGAAAGATTCTCGATATACGTGCGTCCGGCTGTTTTTTCCTCAAGGCTCGCATTTTCAATTATTATTTTTATACACGGAAGACAAGCGTGGACTCGCCAAAAAATGGGGAATAGAAAAGAAAATCCGATATTCGCGAGATCGCGAAATACATATGGAGCTTCCGATCGTGCGACACCTGCGCTTAGGTGTCTACACCTGTGCCTTCGCTCCGCAAAAAAAGAGCCTAGATTCTCGCAGTAGAGAATTCGCGAGGGAATAAAACAGCAGTTTTGCCCTACTATAATTTAGCCTTCCTCTATTTTTGATCCTCGTTGGACACTGCGTCAAGTTTCGTGCGATTTTTTATTTCTCATTATTCTTAGAGCTTGACGAGACGAATGGGAGACGCATTTTTTAAGCCAAAGAATAAACAAGAGTTCGAGAGAACGTCACTGATGCAAGAATTAAAAAAAAACAAAATACACCGAGAAGGTCTCGACTCCGTAATTTGTTTGCTTTGGAAACTCACACGATTGAATTTCATTCTTTTTTTTTTCCTTTTTTTATGGAAGATCAAGACGAAGTACGATCTGTATACGAACAAACGTATTTTGATCACTTACATTGGTGTTTATTTACGATGAGACTGAGCGGCTCCGAGCCTTCGAGCGGGCTATCCTTTCCGCTACCGGGCGGCGGACTCTTGCTGAGATGTTGCGCTTCCAGCAATCTCTGTTGCTGCTGGTGAAGCCTGTTCTTCAGTAGAAATATCTTGGGCATTTTCTCCTCGTTGGAAAATAATCAGGTGCTGATTATTATTTATGAGCGCCGGGACTTTAACGAAAATTCAGTGACTCTCGACGGCGTCACTGCACCGATTTTTTCCTCGCCAGCATCTGTCTCTCGTCTCGCTTCGAGAGAGAGAAAGAGAGAGAGAAAAAAACAAAGTAACAATCCCTCGTCGCGACGGTAAGGAAATTGAAGGTGAGAGACGCGGATTCTTCGCTCTCACGAAATGTTTCTTATCGCCAAAGAATCGTGCGATTCGACGAATAGATCGGCAGGCCAGCACGGTACCGATCCCAGTTTATCCGCGAATCCATTAACGATCACAAAACAACTGAAACTTGGCTCTTTCCTCGACGAAATTCTCAGAAAGATGTGTGTGTATATATCCGTCTCACAGCAAAGCACTCAGCGATACTTCACTCATGTGGGAACAAAGTGTGTACGCGGGTAATCCGTGTTTTTCATAATTCGCATCCACCGCGACTGTTCGCTGTTCATTTAAAATTCAACTCGTATATTGATGCTCGCTTGGAAAAACAAAAAAAATCGTCCGACGCGGGTCTCGCGGTTCTCCCGTCAGGCAATAAAAGAATAAAACAAGTGGTAAAAGAAGGTTTAAGTGAAAAAAGGAGCGGATAAAAAAAGAGCACAATGTAACATGTAGAAAATGAGAAGAGCAGAGACCGGCACGAGAAACGTCACGAAGCGTCAACCTCGATTTACAGTTATCGACTGCGCGAGAGCGAGGGACCTCGAACCGGAGGTCGTTTGGTCCCGTCCGCGGTGGCGTATAATCGACATGTATACGTATATTTTCTCACTGTACAGTGTGTACTGGGATGTATCGTGAAAATCGACGACGTTGGCGTGCCACCGACGTCCGTATTGGTCTCTCGCGAGCAACTGGGGCTTCGTTGGTATCTCGGACGGGACCCCGGGCCCCGACCGTGAGTTTCCCCCTCCCGACTGCCCGGCGAGACTCACGCGAGGGCCTCTACCTGGGACTGCGCCATCCCCACTTCACTCCATATATCCTATCTCTCTCTCTCTCTCTTTTACTCTCTTCCGCCAATCCACTCGTAACCGTAAGCCCGCGGCTCGAACCCCCTCCCCATCCTGCCTCTCGCGGCGCGTCCATCCCCACAATTTTATAACGATTCCCGAGCTCCGCTATTGCTCTGCTTGTACATTCTTGCACTGTAGACCGCTCGTGTACTGTATCTTGGCTTTAACCGGCAACGGAGCATGCATTTCTTCTTTTTACTCCTCTAACAACTTGCATCGGCGCTTCGTGGTAGTGGTTCCTGTTTTCTCGATTCTCTTTCTTCCTCCTCCTTCTCTCTTGTTTCTTCTGCTCATTCTCTTCTTCTTCTTCTTCTTCTCCTCCTGCTTCTTCTTCGTACATTATTCTTGTTCTTCTTTGATTTCTCCTCGAGGTACGCATGCGCGTTTAACGGAGAACGAGCCTGCATTTTCCTCGAGCTCCTAATGAATTCACGATTGTATGTACCTGTCCCGATGTGAAATCGAAGAAAATGAACGCGGATTGCTCATAATCGACTGATAGATATTAACGCATTTTATCGATCGTCCAGCGATTATTTTGGGCCAATGAAAAATATAGCGATATGCGTCGAAAGAATGCATTTTTCGCGAACTTGGTCAAATTTTCGAGGGTATGCAATATCGATCCAAAATAATATAATGACAGTGAGAACTGTACGCGAGACTAGGCCTCACGCTAATTACTGAAACTTATTAGCGGCGGGCAGTAATCGCGACTGGTCACGTTTGCAATTATACGGGGTATAAAAAAAGCGAGATTCGCATGGGGAAAGGAGAGAGAGAGAGAGAGAGAGGAAGGAAGGGCGCACTGGACTACTCCGGGAGATGCCCATAGAAGATGAGTTTGTAAATTCTCTCCACACGCTGTAGTCCAGAGGAAGAGAGAAAGAGAGAGAGAGAGAAATGCACACAGCACGGCACAAAAATATACACGAGTCTTACATATTTACTCGTACACGAAGTTACACCGTGCATTAAAATGTCTTCGTGCATCGGAGAATATACGCTTTTGCAAAATACACAGACTCGAAGATGTTTAGCGCAAAGCTTTTTCTCCCCCTGCCCCTCGCGCTCCTCGCGATGACTCTCCGGTTACATCGCGGAATCCCTTCGATGTCGTGATCTCCCCTTTCGTGTTTCAAACTCTCGCACTTTTTCGTCTCCGCTCGCATAATTTAAGCAATTACACTTTCGATGCCGCCAATATTCTCCACTCGGAGCTTTTTTTATTGCTAATCAACTTTTGGTAAGTTGTGATTTTTTATTGTTGTTTTTTTTTAATTTTACGAGCGACAACGCGGTCGCTTTTTTGACATGTTTGAATTGCGATATTTTGCTGTTCTTGTAGGCGCGTACTTTATACAACTTCGTATAGTGCGCTCTATTTTTATTAATTTATTAGAGGTTTCATCCCTTTTTTTAAATATAGGATACATCCACAACGATATTTTTTAAAAGTATTTTGAAATGATGGTATAATTTAGAAACACTAAATTACTCACTTTTCGGATGATTGAAAATAACTGGAACTGACACTCGATTGAATTTGTCGAATTATTTCTACAAAACGTTTTTCGGTAACGAACTATCTGGCGAGACTCGACACGTCTTACTCCGAGGCTTAATACCGACCTACTGATTTCAAATTCAGTCAAAAATCCAAACAATCAAGACACCGTGATCAGTTTTTCACTCGACCTCGATCGATCACCATGGAAACACTAATGACCGAGGGATTAACGAAAATTTGAAAATTTTTTTCCTCGTTACGCTCGACGAATTTTCTCTCATCTCTTTCTCTTTTTTTAATGTTTACGATCCCCGAACTATTAAGGTATATTTGTCCAGGTATATTTGATATAAATAATAGAAAATTTTTTTCACATGAGCTGAGAAAATGTTGCACGTTCGAGGACCTTCAGCCTGATTTTTCGAAAATCAAAAATAGGAAGGTCATTATTTCCAAAGCAGCGCACGTTAATTTTTTTTTTAATGAATAAAGATTAGCCAAAAGTCAATGCACTCCGCATAATGCGCTCTATTCCTATAAAATAAGAATTCTGGATTTTGCATTACAAACGTCGATAATTTTATTACTAGATGCAAAACATGTTATGTGCCAGAGAAAAGGGAAAAAGTTTGTTGCAATACGATCTAATTTTTTATTTGAAGCTGACGACACACCTGGACTTTGCAAAACCTTTCGTTGTCGCCGTGGGAAAAATATATCAAGAAAATTCAAGAGTTTCGACCGCAATATCCTTTCGAAACTGATGTGCAAGTTCACAAAATTCTCTTCTTTTTCAAAGCTGTTTCGATTGACCCCCGAATCGTCCATTCTGAGGCAATATTTCTCTCAATAATACGTGCATTCAGACTAACAATTCGTTCTTTTTTCGAAAAATTCTTTGAGGTATGTTGGCTCTGGTGTTTCTCAGCTCGAATTCTCGCGTGCAGCATGCATCTGTACGAAATCGTGAACCGAGAGAGGATCCTCGGCGAACGTGAGTGCAGCAAGGTTGCATTTTACCTTCGAGAATCAAGGCTATATACACTACCGGCTAAAAGTTTCGCGATATACACGAAAAATCCACTTTTACATATATATAATCATTTTTTATCGTACATAATTTCTTTTTTTGGATTTGCCCATATTTATGTCAACCTGTCATGGACATCGCGTATTTTTTTCCAACCATATATCTGCTTTTTATCTGTCACGCATGTTATTCGGACCTATTTTTTTTCCTTCTAAAACGATTCGAATAAATACATGAAAAAATTATTACTCATGACTTTTTACATACTCTATAAACAACAACTTTTAGTGTTTTTATATATTACTGGGTCTCAAATGTATCAACGAATCCATGAAAGATTATATAAATTAATTTTTAACTATTTGATCATTTTTCATGATATATTCGCTATACTTTTGACAATATTACCTTTTTATGCATTTCGTGATATTATGTAGGAGGAAATTCAGGATTAAGAAATTTTATTTTATTCCCAGAACTTGTAGAAAAAAATTCGCGACGAGCGGGGCGGGAGTAGCGCGCGTGCAAACTTTTGAACGGTAATGTATGTATGTGCACGTTCATTAGACATATATATGCATTTTGTATATGGTTAAACGAGCGGGATGGAAGGAACGAAAGAAGGAACAAAAGTGCGCCCGAGAGTTATGTTCCCTTCGCGAATAAGCGGTGCATGCCTAGCGGCCTGAAGGAAACTGCACATCTCACGGAACTCCGCCTGATTGTTACATGCATATTTCCCAGTACGTAAATACCCGGCATTAACGATTGTCGGCCGACCAATGACAACCCGCGCCTCTGTCCCTTTTTGCCCTCTCCCCGTATTTTACTCAAGGCTCCCCAATTTCTTCGAGAAAAAAAGACCGAACGCGAGAACGCGATTGCTCAATTAACAATAATCACTCATCTTATACGAAGAAAAATAATTTTATTTTTACTTTCGCACTTGATTGGAAAATTTATCAATTTTCGTTTTCATTTGAAAAAGTTTCATTCGCTACATATCATCGTGAGGGGTCTTTCAGTTTTTTCGATCTGAATATTACTTTGTATTTTGACTATGAAGGTTCATTTATTTTTTCACCTTCTTCAGCCTCTAAATGGGGTATTTCGATCATCCAAGTAGCAACAATCAGTCACTTTTCAAAAGAAAATATAATTATTTTTTCGTCTGTGTATTGGCTATATTATTTATAATAAATTAATGCAATTTCTTTTAGTTTTATACAACTTTTATATTAATATATTATTTAGCCTATTTTCTTCATTGCTCATCAATTTGTTCCATCAGCCATGTAACAGATATATATAGAGCAACTTCATTAAAACTCTTTGCATCTTTAAAAATTAATTTCAAAATTATAGATCTCAAATTTTTATTTGTCTATGCAGATCGTTTTGCATAGAATAAATCACATTTCGAACAACGTATGTAACACACGTTGGAATATATATGGTGTTTATATTAAACACGTTGTACGAAATTGAGTGAAAGCTTTATATATTTCAAAAATTTTACTCATACGTCGCGATGTGTTTTTCACTCTGCTTGACGCTCCATATATCTTTTATTTTGACTGGTTGCCAAAGTTACAGATGTCCCTTGGTTAAACACTTCCAAAGTACCTGCCGGGAGATTGTGTGAGAAATCTGCGGGTACTTTCGCATTCGAGCTTTTCCTCCTTTCGTTTTTTTTTTTCATTTTTAACTCGTCCGTAACACACAAATGAGCGTTCGCCCATGGAAGATGTGGTCGAGGGTACGCTTATCGTCCACGTGTGCGCACGTATATATTTATAACTGTGGACGTACAAAATGTGCACGAACATGACACGTACAAGTCGCGCTTGGCCTTCGTGAGCCCGCGTGGGCTCGCGCGGCGCGAGCAGAAAAGAGCAACGGCGATGCGAGCCCGAGAAACGAAGAGAGAAACGCTCTCCCAGGATGAGATGTCTGACAGAGATTTCGCTTGAGCGACTATATACATATAAACATAGTATACTCTTTTTCGTCTTTTTTTTAAATACCCATTGTTATTATTTATTCGGCGAGCGTGAATAAGCGCGAAAACGCGAGGAGACGTGACTTCGCGAAACTGCGATCGCAAGTTTTTTTTCTTCTTCTCTCTTTTCCATCTCGTGAGCGGATGAAAAACGCATATATGCGAAAAAATACGCTTTACATTTACAATGTCGTGCGGCGAAATAACAGAGATTCTCCTGACGAAAATATTGTCTTGAGGAATTCTCGATGAATCTCTCCGGGGGAGTCTTTTTTTCTCGTTCAAAAGAAGAGGAAGAGCGAGAGAAAATAAAGAAAGAATGTGATCGACGCGTCGAATCGATGATTTTCATGGACTCGATACAGTTTATCATTACATTTGCCGCACTTCGAACGTTGTCAGAGTGTTGTATATGTGCTCTCGCCCTATCTCGCTGTTGCAAGTTGCGGGCATTCAAATCACCATCAGCAACGCGCGCGAAGGACGTGCTTGACGGACGAACGACCATTTTCAACTTTTTTCATTCCAATTGACAGCTGGATTATGTTCAATGTACTCTTTTTTTTTAATTTTACAATTTTTTAAATTATATGAATGTTTACGCGTTATGTTTGGTCAAGATATTAGGAGAATATTGTTTTATGTAGTTTTTATCAGACGATTTAATACCCTCGTATATTTTTTCACGCACTTTCTTTAATTACAAAAAAAAAATCAACGATTTTAAAATTTAATTTGGTAATATTTGTATTAGCTCTAATACCAATAAACAATTTGAAAACTCTTCAAATAATTTTAAATTTGTATTGTTTAAACAATGAAATCGAATGAATTTAGTGAAGCTTTTTCAAATTTGTAACGTGTAGAAGGCGATGATCACCTTTTTTTTCAACAATCGCCCCAATTCTGTCTTAACGCCGGCAATCAAAGATCCCTCGTGTTTTTTTTTTCAGGTCTGTGAGGATTTGTAGAATTCTATCTCTCCAAGATCTGGGTTAGCCGTCAAATAGGATGTATTCTGCGACCGACTCTAGAGACAAAATGGGCCGAAGACGTTTACGATCTTTCTTTTTCCGTGGAAGGATTTCGGACTAGAGACCGGACGAGAAAAAACTGAGAGGACAACCGCGGGGGTCCTGGCGATCCTCGAGGTGCAAAAGGAAAATAATCATTTCACAGATATCCAGAATTCCGGCTCTAGCTCAATATATTTTTGTACACATTCCAAATTTGACGACTCTGTTCCAGAAAAAAAAATGAAAACAGTGCTGATCGTTATTCTATTCTCACTGATGATCGCGCCCCGCTTCAAAGCTCCTGAACAAAAGAGAGCCAAGGCGCCAGAAAAGTCAAGAAAATCTTCTGCCTTCGAAGGAAATAGGTCGGTATACTGCCACGAAATTATTCCCAGCATTTTTTTCGAAAGGTGTCGTTATAGCCATACATTTTTATCTTTAATATTAAATCTTCCATTTATGGAGATTTCAAAGAAGATTGTTTTTTTTTTAATATTTTAATTCCAATTTTACAATGTAGAACCTACTTAATTTTGTTCGTCCATCTGGATTACGATTTTGCTAATAATAGACAATTGTACATCACAGTTGCGCCGGTACTGGGCAGCAATCTGCGCAAAAAGGAAATATACGCGGTAAAAAAGATCGACGAAAATTACAAGGATTTTAACGCGAGGCGAGAGGGAATGGGACGAAGCGGAGGAGAATAAAAATAAGAAAAGATCGAGAAGGAAGAATAAAAGGAAGATGACGAAAAGTGGTCAATTTTCGATATAAATTATAATATCCAATTACCCGCGGGTAACCATATGCTTCCCTCGTTCACTGAAACGTTTTCTCACAAATCCACGCCATCACGAGCGAGCGACGTTTTGTTAAAAATAATAAAAAGAAAAACTATTTTTATACCCGATTATGACAATGTTGCTGTGAAAAAATATTTCTTTTTTTCATCATTGAAATGGAAAAAAATGTATTCGACAAAAAACCGATGCTTTTGAATTGCTCGTCGAGCAACGTGTGAGCGCACGTGTGTAAAACGCGAAGAGGTAATTCAGGAGAGAATTATCGTAGCCACTATTATAACGAGCAATCATCGCAAAAGAGTCGGCACATATATAGAGTCCGAGAGAGCAGTTACAGTAAATGAACAATGAATCAACATTTTATTTATTTTACGGAGCAGCGTGTTAGGAAAATGCAATTTGAAAAATTAGATAAACAATAATAAAAAAAGTAACTTGGAAAACGAAAAAGTAATTAAATTTAAAGAAAAAGGATAAAACCTTATAAAAGTGACAAACCGAATGAATGTGTAAGAATTATCGAGCTTAAGACTTATTGAAGATAAATTCTGATGAAATATCATTCGTAAAAGTATAAAGAAATATAGAAAGGAGGAGAGATGAAGAGAGACGAAATAACAAGGAGAGGAGGAATCGAAAGGAAGAAGACAATAATAATAAAGAGAAGATAAAACGCGCGGTGGTATAAGAGAGGAAGGATATGAAGAGGAGGAAAAAACATAACGCGACTCGTCACGGCATGTGGCGAACGCGTCGGGGAACACACGTTGTCCACATCCAACATGGCGTGCCTTATTCCCCGAGTTTGAGAAAGAAAAGAGGAGCGTTTGTTCGCCACCGCTGATGTCTTTCGTGTATTGCGCTTCGATGTAGATGTATATCTCGATGAGTTAAAAAGCGCGATGGATGCTACTACTTCAAACGTGTGTTCGCCAAAGTAACGACGCTCGCTCATCGCAGCCGGTCTTCGCGACTCATCTTCATCCTCTCTTTCATTTCTTTTTCCTTTTCATCCATTTCTTCTTAATCATCGTGCGTCTTGCCGCTTTTGCTACTTCCGCGTTTCAAGGATAGCGGACTCGCTCCTGAGCCTGCTCTTCTCCTCATCGTTTTATCCTTCATTTTTCGCCTCATTTTGTTCCGACGATTCCCGGAATCGTCATAGCAATACGCGCACATCCGGAAAGGATCTCGCCGTATTTTCGTTAAATTAACCAATCGTTCCCTTTTTTTTTCTTCACCCGCCATTATAAGCTCCTTTCGGCTCAGATAAAACAAAAAAGATAAGGATTAAGCACTCAAGAAGTTCATTAAAAAGTAATCAACGGAAGCGATGAGCTGGTTCGAAATTAAATTTTACTTCGATATCGAGAGACCTTGAACCGAAGAGAACACGCTTGGATTTTATTGCGACCGGATTCTAACGCTCTGCTGCCTTGATCTTCTTCTGGTCATTCATCCCGTAAATCCAGACAAAAACTTGCACGTCTACATACATGTATCTTGAAAAAAAATATTATTATTTTTCACTTGTTTTGTCGTAATAGAACATACATATTTTCTGTCTGCATTTTATGTTATTTCTTATGAGGAAGGAAAAAATGAAAATAAATGGTACGATAACTTGCGCATCAGGATATTATTTTCGAGCGATTCGTTGAAACTATTGGTCGACATTGTGCTCGAAGAGTGAACGAGCCCACGTTGCACTCAACATCAGAAGTGGTCCAGCGACGAGAAAAGATCCTACTTTCTCCTCTAAGCCGACGACGCATCTCTTTCTCTTTTTTTTTCTCTTCTTCACAGCGAGTCTACATTATTCTCGAATTGGCCTTTCTCCTCGTGCTCGTTTTTTTTCTCTCCTGCGCGTATCTCTTTGCCACGTGTGAGCATTCCCGATGCACCTTCACAGAATTTCATTTCACCTCGGCTCGTGCTCTCACCGAGAGTCTTACGCCGCATCTTCGAGCGATGTGAAATAACGATTACGTACGTGACCGCGAACGCTTCCCCACAGACTACATCTGACACACGTAATAGACTTTACGACTTAAAAAATGAGATTTCTTAAATATCTTAAACGAATTTATTACTTTGTAGAATTTTCCACAGAATATACGTAATTTCATAATTAACAAGTTTTTATAACGACATACTAATTTTTAGGCAAATTAATGTTTTTTTTTTGACACTGACGTATTGAGGTAATATCACTGGTTTATTGAAGTCGATTGAATAATTATTAACTTCGAAATATGTATGTATATACACAGCTTATCTTGTATTAAGTAAAAAGCATGCAATTAATTTTATCATCACTTCTATCGTGTGTTATATATTTGTAGTAACGATTAATTTATAATACACATCGATCGTTAACGGTTCAAGAGAAGCTCTCAAGCCATCGATCTCTATAAAATGTCTATAATGTATATTGCTAAGTGAAAATATTCTGTATAATACTAAGCTCCATCGATGTGAAACTATTTCTTAAACAATTTTCACATTATTTTACGTTGAGAGAATTTTATATATAGGCAAAATAACTGTTTTATAGTATTGTGATGACAGTCCGAATATTCTGACCATTTTTAGAAAAAACGTCTTCACAATTTTCAGACTGTTACCTCACGACGAAAAAAACATAATAATTTTTCACATAAAATCTCTGCTGTGTATAAATAAGTGTAGTCTTTATCAACTTTAAATTTATCTATAGATATATCTCTGTTAGTTATGCGTCCAATATACATAATTGAAGCGATCAAACTTCCGAACAACACAGTTTCCATACAAAACACCGTATATAATATTTTATCAAAAAGCTCGACTTTAATTAATTTTTTTAATGAATCTTTGATGAATTTTTAAATACGTACGAGACGAGATAATTTAATCGTCTACGTGAAATAAATTTTTCAATTATTCGAATAGTTTCTTTTTCTTTTTATATATTTATATTATATACCTTTAATCAGAAAAAAAAATGATAATAAAATGTTCCGACTTAGCTCTGCAGAGTTTGTCATTTATAATATGAAGTTTTTAGCTGAACGATAATTAGTCCGGTTTAACCGGTGGAAAAGGACAGAAAAGTCGATGTAACGATATATAAAGATTGCTATCCTCATGAGAAGGTATATATACCTATATGATTCTGTCTTTTGACATTAATACGAATTCCTGGGCGTCTCTCCGATAAGTCGGATGGAAAAGTGGCCTGCGCGGCATCTCGGCAGGCTTGTAAATTGCGAAGAACTTATTTTTCCTGCTACGGTCGAGATATGTACACGTGTGTATGTAAAAGACTCTGTGCAGAGACGGGAAGCCAAGAGAGGGAGAGGCTTGTGAAATCGTTTGTTGTCGTAACCAAGAGCCAAAGTCAAGGCCACGAGGTAAAACGCTTATGCAACAATCTCGTGTGGATTCCAAGTTAGAATGGCAGCTATGAGCCATATTATGTTTTCATACGAGTGTAAGAGCTTGCTCGCGAATGTACGCGTCCAATCGCGAGAACAGAGAGACAGCAGAATCCAACAGCCAATCCTCTCCGGCGATTCGCTATATATGTATATATATATATATAATACACACGCAAAGATCTGCCGCTTGCGTTTGATCCTTTTTTCAGATACGCCGATAAACTACATATATGTATCGCGTACATATATGTAAAATTGAAAAAAAAAACGAATATATAATGGTTGTACGCGTGTTAACTATCGTGCGGCAATCCAACACATCGGATCTTATTCGAGTAGTGATCAGGCTGCGAACGACATTATAGTTTCATGATTAATCGTCCAGCGAGTTCCAGAAACCTGTTATAGCGTCGAGTTTTCACAATAGAGCACTCCTCAAAGGCTCTCTATATATTTCGCTTGGAGGGAAAACAAACGTCTACTGCGTTCTCCACCGTAAAAATAATAGAAAGAACGTTTTCCAATGCGCTACTCTCGCTCTTCGGATAACTGTAAATTCGCAGCGGATCCATTAGACCTAGCGCGTAATTCCGGTTACGATTAGATTGAAATATCATGGACGAAAGGGCGAGAGAAGCCATTTGCAGTACGCGTCGTTGCAGAAACAGAGAGGATGTGTGCGCAATCGGCGAGTAGAGAACGTTGTCGTCGTCGTTGTCGTTTTCATGGAGGAAAAGTTTTGCATTCTTTTTGTTTTCGACGTTCCGAGTCTACAAGCTCTCTCCGTCACTCGCCGAGAGCGCGCGATTCGCGAGTTCCGTTGCTGCTGGCAGGCTCGACGATTAAACAGGACGGACTTATTTCCACGCGGCGCGACGCCGAGAGTGCAATCGATGCGGAGCGAGTGACCATAATCGAGAGGAATACCGTCCCAGGCTCCGTCCGATTCGTGTGTATCACGGCACACGTCGCCCGGAGCGTCGACCATATGGAAACGAACTGTGTCGCGCTCATTGGCCGAGGTCACAAAACCTGTACACCTGTTCGCACCTTCTACCTACGGTCATCCATTCCCCGCGAACCGCTATTAAATCTACACAATTGTTTAAATACACACGAGTCTATATGGCATTTCGCCGTCTTTATCGCCGTTTTTGGATCGCTAATAGCACCTATATAGTTATCCAAGAACTTCGCTTGCTCCGATATTATATCCGAACTGAATCTCGATGTACAATTCGAGCCTATTTGTCGCTTTGCACGTGTACAGAAAACATTTTCTCTCGGATTCTATAAAATATCTAAAAACTCATTACAAAATTTAATAATCATTACAGTTTATTTGATTACTACGAAGAATTACTATATACGTTTTTATCGTGTAAATTTTAATGATTTTTTGAAGTAAAAACATATAACAATTCTAATTATTTTTTCTCATTATCGATCGAAAACAAATAAAATTTTGCTGTACAATAAAAAGCCAAAAATACGATATTCTCGCAAAATTTTAAATGCTATTCAATTAAATTTTTACTTATATATTGGAGTATATATATAACCGCGCTGATCCGCATCAACGCTCGTAATTTTCCTTGTATGCTATAGAGTCAAGCGTTTATTGGAGAGAATTTTATACAAATAAATATTACGTATTTTCTATTATTATGGCAACAAAAAAATCTCCACAGCTGTTGCCTCAATATGATAAAAAAATTATTTCCGCACATAATTATCCAATTACTTTGAACATTAAAAAAATAAAAATAATTTTATTTAAAGATTCATGACTCTCTTAGTTTTAAGATTATTTGTAGCTGAAGTTTTATTTGAATAATCTTATTAACGTACATTTCATATTTTAATAGCAAAAAAGATTTTTTTTAAATTTCGTTAGATAATAGTATAACATGTTCGTTGTTTTTTGCTTTTATAATCTTAAATATTAAATATTTATATCAACAAGCCAAATATTTAATGCTATTTTTGTTTAACTAGCTTAAAAATGTTAAAGAGATATCGCTTGGAATTTAAATTTTTCACTTTTTTCATCTCTCTGATGCACGCAAAGGCAATCACGGTTAACTACGCCGGCGCTCGAGTGCATCGCGTCACACCTGTTGATCGACTAGTTACCTCGTTCAAACGAGATGTGGGATGTTAAATCGATTTTTTCGCAATTTCTCACAGACTATTTCGCATCTACAGATTACACGTACACGCACAAGCTATATATTCCATAAAATAAAGCTTCGAACGATAAAGCTGTTACGGACTATCGAAATTCCAATTAATAATTTGGCGGAGTTTTATTATTACGGCAAGGCCTATTACGCAAAATAATAAGTTACAAAACGAGCAGAGCGAAGAGAACGGAGAGATGAAAAAGGAATATATTTCGCAGTTTTTTTTTTTCGTCGTCATGTTCACTGTCACTGTAAAAAGAAAAAAAAAAGATTTTCCGTTTCCGAGCTTGTCTCGTACAAAAGGCGCCTCGAACGTGAAATTATTACAGAATTCGTAGTTATCTCGCGGTTGTTAGTCACGGAAGCAGTCGCTTTGCTACGACGCTCAAATCGTCATCCGCCGTGTGTTTCGACCTTTCTCTCGCTCATTTTTCTTCCTCGCATTCTCCATTCCGGAATGATAATTCCGAGAGTCCATCGCTCTCTTTCTCGTTCCACTTACTATTTTTCTTCCGCTCTGCGCGCGCGTCTCTTCTCATTTTTTGTCTCGCAACAAGCATAAGAACGTGTTTCTCGCGATAATGCAGAGCCAGGAGCTTGCGTCTTCATCGTCGACGCAACTCGAAACATCGCTGGTTCACTGTCATGGCCGCGGCGGCGGCACTCTTCCCCCCCATCTCTCTCTCTCTCTTTTTCTCTCTCGACTCTCTTTCCTCATCATCCTTTTACTTCAAGTACAATTTCTAAACACGAACAGAGTTCCGGTCGTTGAGCCCGGGACGATGTACGAACGAATTCAGGTATACGCGCGCGCGCGCGCGCGCTCAACTGGGAAGTTCATGTCCGTCTCATTGTCCTCATCAGCCTCGGCGCGCACACGAGCCCGTTTGTTACGCAATCACTCACGTGAGTTTTTCCCTCGCTCGGATCTTCTCTCGCTCACGACTTTGGGAAAGTAGTTAAAACTTCGGGAAACTTATTATTCTATTGTCCAAACTCACGAAAGACGTTCATAATAAAGAGAGTGCACGTGAATTATTAAAAGGAATGCACAGACCTTTGGCTCTGAGAATAATTGCTTAGAGGTTTTACTACAGCGGAGAATATATTCTCTATTTGGTGTATCATTAAGGTAGTTATATATAGCTTTATCGATTATTATTTAGGATTTTGTTGAAAATTGGTACAGTCATTCTTTTGATGTTACGCATATGTGTACCTAATTTTAAGAAGTTTCACCACGTACAAATTGAGATATTTATTGTCAAAAATCACTATTTACTGTACTCTTCCATAAGAGCACGTATTAAATATTGCAATTTTCAACTCTTGATATCTTGACTTCTGGCTAGTGGAATTTGTTGAAATTTTGCACACAGCTCTCTATTGTACTTCAAAGAAACTTCATCAAGTTAAAAAAAATCCTAAAATTATGATTTTTTTAAATTTTCATACATACGTATAGCAAGTACGAGTCATCTTGGCTGACCTCGAATTTTGAGTATGTTGTTCTTGAAACAATTTGCAACAACTTTTCTTAATTGACTTATTAAGGTCAAAAACCACATAATATCAAGATAAATTGAAATAAAAACTTTTTATTTGACTGTACCTATATAGAACTACCTTTATGTTTTGTTGTACTGTTTTACTATCGTTATTATTAACATTATTGTTCGATAAAGATAAAGAATGATCGGGTTACGTTCGATCGACCACCATGACAAATAAAAGCCATTTAAATTTAATTCAATTGACCCGAGATGTTTGGTCTTTGTTTTGAAAAAGATGTGTTTACAGCGCCGTTTCCACCGAGTGAGAAATATGGCCTGAGCTTTTCCAGGTACAGAGTCAGGGTAACTCCAAAGTTGGAGTATACCGCTACGATAAACGCGAGGAGTATACGAGCGCAAAAGTTGCGCTCGGTGCACCCGTCTCGAGCCGAGAAGGGAATCGACCGCGCTCTCTCACGAGCTCGTGGAAGTGAAAATAAAAAAATATATATATTCAGCCTCTGGCATAACTCTTTCGGAAAATTTTTCCCTTACTCGCTTCAAGCTCTGACGCGCTCTCTGTTCTTGCATTGTTTTGACCATCATCGAATTATTATTTGTATTTCTTGTTTACAGTTCCTCTCATTTTCCTGCTTTTTGAAATTTTTACATAATAATATTTGACACCAGACACCATTTTTTGAATGGTAATCCCTTTTTTAATGCAATCTCCTGAGAAGCAGGAAATTAAAAATATCTACGAACGAAATGTGTTATAAAATTGAAAAATGATTAGAACTCTATCAAATTTATCTTGGACACTTATTCATTCGATATATACATATTTAAATTCGCGAGAAATGTTTAGCAAAATAGTTCTCGAATAATTATTTAAAAAGTTCTATTCTTACACTCGGAGTCTATAAGACCCCACCGTCATATTAAAAAAAAACGTAATTTCGTTGTCAAACATTATGTAGATGAGAAACATGAAAAATTGTATTTCATATTGAAGAGTAGTTGTTGAAAATTTAATAAATTTCTTGAACACTATATACTTCATTTCAAATAAGAAAGGATTGGTTGAAAAAATTAGTTGCATGCTATTGATGAAAATATGGTGCGAAATAATCGACGATGATTTAGACAGCGTTCCGAATGACGTCTCGGACTTCCGGGCTAGACGGCTCGATATTAGGAAGCGAATAAATTATTTTTCGTAGCGCAGGAAGTCCGTCCGTAAGCGACGAGGTGACTATAAAATCGTTCCCATGCATCGCTCAATGAATTACAAAACTTCGTACAACAATAAAATAATGATAATAATATAACGAAAAGTAGCAGCCGAGTCGTTGTCGATGGCTTTCACGTAAGAAGTGATCTATCGAAATTTTCAGGTCATTCTCGCCTGGCATGATGACGCGTAAACGATTGTTAGCTGCACTACGATTTATAAACCCGATATCAAGCTTTCTCTCTCTGCTACAAAATTCATCGAATTTATTGTCATTACTGTTAGCTTTAACGACCAACGACGATAAAACAACTTTCAGTCGTAATATAAAATTCTGAAAACAGCTGTTATTTCTCTGGTGTCATAAATTTGCATCAAAAAATGTAATACATACCACTAAAAAAATGAAAAAAATTGCATCTGCAATTCTTCTACATTATTTTTCAAAATTTAAACTTTGATAACAAAATTTAAATTTTCGACCAGACGTACGGAGAATAAAGGGCATACATTTATTTCAAATGGAACGTCTCGTCTCGTATAGCGAAAAGGCAAAAGCGCTGCAACTAGAAACGACGACGACGACGACGATGATGAAGGGGAGAAAAAAAATGCAACAGACCTTTCGTACTAGTAGAAGAGACACGTCCTCGGTCCCGTACACTTCCCGTCTGTCTCTAACTATATACTTATATACATATTCGTATATATATTCGTCCACATTTAAAGCATGTAAGTGTGTACTCGCGAACGCGCACACGGGACAAAAAGCGTGTCGGTGTACGCAGAACCTTGCGTATACGTGCACGTATATAAATATATGCCAAGTGTTATGGAAGCTTGACCAATTAAGGGCCTCTTCCAGCAACGTGGAACGTGCGCTTTGCCGGGCTCTGAGCGCGCACTCGCGATCACTCGTGCATGGATCGTGACGACTCGAGATGCCCACGACGTCCCTGAACATTTTTTTTTTCCTCTTCGCTTCACTTTTTTTTCTCTCCATTTTACTCGTTTTCTTTCTCTTCTCCTTCCCCACTTAATCCTGGATATCCTCGCTCGCGAGAATGCAAAATACGAGAAAATGCACACTTATTTTCTCCCCGCGCGCGTTGCGTCACGGCGACCCGTTGCACGTCGCGAATTAGAAAATAAAATGATAGAACGCGAGCAAGGTTGTGATAAATGGCGAATGTTTCGGAGCGTGCAGGGATCGATATCTCGAGGGGAAACAGTCATCCGCCATTATATACACGGAGACTCATCTCCCGAGAGAAATCGCTTTCCGGACATCGTTGCAGCGGGATTCGTCTATTTTTTTTTTTTCGTATATTTATGATTTTTTTACGGACCATATCAGAGAGCCCGAAGTGGTATATCCAGTATATTCGATGCGCATCGATGTTTCTCAAAGCGACGTATTTTTTTGTTTTTTTTTACCTTCGCAGTTTCCTGAAGTGATATAACGAGAGGATATTGCTTTTATTTCTATCAACCGCTTCCTCCGTTGTTCGTCGCACCACCGCTCGAATACACACCTGCCGTCTCTATATATATTCTCATAATTCCCGATGTTTACACTGGAGAAAACGGTACTCGCGGTGAATTGTCATAATTGGCAAATCATTGTTTTCATTGAGCATTCTCGCGTTTCCTATTCACATTTTCGCGATCGTCATCCGGATCTCAAACGGGATCGTTTCTTCGCCTTTTATTGTCATAAAACATGAAGCATGACTTATAGTATATTTGCTTGGAAGCAAATTACGAGTGCATTCGCAGGAAAGTAATGTGTATTTATTGCAGTTTAGTTCATCCGCAAGGTAAAGTTTCGGTAGCGTGGATGAGTGGATAAAAAGGGTGGATAAATGAGAGGGGAGAGAGGTCTCGTAACCTCGAGTCGGCCGAGTCAGTGGACGTCTCGCGGCCGCTGGCTAATGAATGTGCGCGTGTGAGAAGGAGAGAGAGAGAGAGAGAGGCAAAAGAAGGAACATCAGGCGGCGAAGACCGGAGGACCCCCGTGAGCCCTCTGCGAAAGAGGGAGCGCGATCGCGATCCCCCCGCGCGTTCTCGCGCTTCTGACCTCAAGAAGAACTCGCCGAGGGACCGGTCTTTCCTCCTCCTCGCTTCGCTCCGACCCACGATTTTATCCTCTCTCTCTTCTTCTCCTCCCGTCGTCGTGCTTTATTCTTCTTTTTCGTCGTTTCAGCCCGACGCGAATAAGTCGCGAGCGCGGTGGACAAAGATGGAGTCTCCGACGTGTACGGACGCCGCATGCGAGCGAAAACTCTCTCGTTTTGCCTCGACGTTTTGCCTCCTCCCCGCGGCCCTGATCGCGTACATCCACGGATCTCGTTATATACGTGTACGTACGTATATATATATATATATATATATATATATATATATATATACACACGCTCGTGAATCTGAAATGCCCTTGCCACCAGAAGCAAGCAAGGGGCACAGGGGGGAAAATGCAGCGAGAATCCGCGAGGCGACCACCGGGACGCTCTCTCTAACGCGTCTCTCCCACCCGCGAGAGCCCAATCTCGCTCGTCTCGTTATTTCTCCCGCGTCCTCTTATTCTCCCTATACACCTCTAATGTACGAGTATATGTATATAACTTATTCATGGACGTGTTCTTGCTTATTTCGTTTATCTCGCTCTCTTCCACGCTCTCTCTCTCTTCTTGGCTTATTCTATCATTTCTCATTTCTTTGTCTCTGCTTTCGATTATTGTCGACACTTTTTGAATCGATATTCAGTAGCCTGAGGAACGACTCAAAAGTTTTGAAGTTAGTTAATCTTGGAAAGCTTTTATTTTTTTAGACGATGAAATATATGATGGTATTTAATGCGAATTATTCTTTCGTATAAATGTATGGGTAAAAAATTTTCAGATTCGTCAATTTTCGTTTTTAAAAATAAGTATATATAATGTAATAGTATCTCATAATGTAGCACGTATATATATACATTTTTTATGATTATTCATATTCCATTTTTTAATGATTCATTTCAGTGCTCAGTTCGATTAACCTCCAAAATCAAATTTAGAAAGATACCTTCGTTTCGATTTCAAATTATTTAATAATTTTGAAAGATGTTCAACAACGCTTTTGCTAAGTTTTTTGCTCTTATATTCATTACGAATGTTACTTTGTATAAACACCTGTAACTGTTAAACAATACACGGTTAACAGTTGCCATTTTTTTAATGACATTAAAATACTCTCGTCTATATATGTATGTATGATTCCATATTTATTTTCAGTCTCTGCATAAACACTTTTTTTAAGGGTTGCCCTCTATATAAAACATATTAAAAGTATATAGCTATATAAATTACAAGTAAAAAAGTATCTCGAAAAAGCAATAGTTGATGTGATTTTAATTTTATCAGCGTACACAAGGTAATAATAAATATTATTTTGTTAATTTCATAAAATTCGGTCCCACGTTGGTTTATTGTAATATAACCTTACAGTTAAACTATCCATTTTTTAACTTAACGAGTCACAACGCGGCCACTTTTTTGACATGTTTGAATTGATATTTTGCTGTTCTTCTAGGCGCATACTTCATACAACTTCGCATAATGCGCTTTATTCCGATTAATTAATTATGAGCTTCATGTCTTTTTAAAAATAGAATATTTTATTGCAAAATTTCCTGTAGATAACTAAAATATTACTTATATGGAACGCAATCCAAGAATTAATATCGAAAAATTGATAAAACTGATCCAAAAGTCAATTTTTTGGCTCATTCAATATATGATTTCTTGAATTTCGCTCCGAATAATTCATATTTTTGTTATCTACGGGAAATTTTTGATCAAATATATAGGCTTTTAAAATCGAAAAAAAATTTAAAAATTTGGTGAGTCACACTGGGCCTCGTGGACCCATGAAAATTTCAATTTGAGATGTCTTACCTTTTCTTGACGAAATCAGCTTTAGTAAGGGTGATTCATAAAGACGATGCGAATCTCCCTAATTTTTTGCTCAATATATTCCGTAGGCCTCGCACTTCACTTCACTTCACCACCATACAAAACTCAATATTTTTTCTATTTTTTTAAATCATGAAAAATGAAAATATATAGGACTAATAATTTCTTATGAAAAATCTAATTATTCGAAGCAAAACCGGCTATTAAAACACTGTTCGTATACGAATTTAAGACTGCATACGTTTGATGTAATGAAAATTATACTATGTAGAATAAAATAGCGGAATTGAGATCATTTGCATCAATTGGACAGCACTTTCATCCGCACCGACATTTTTTTAAGTATTTAGAAACGATATTATAAATAATTAGAAACACTAAACACTTCACTTTTCGTATGATTGAAAATAACGCAGGACACTCGATTGAACTTGTCAAATTGCAAGGAAATGTTTTTTGGTAACGATCTACCTTGCAAGACCTGACACGTCTTACTCCGAGACTTAAGGTGGTTGGTCTGTGACAGTCAAATCCAAAAGTTTTTCCGGTTTTGATGACGTTTTTCTGACGTTTACAATGATTTGCGAGATTAATTTTATTAAGAAAAGTTGTTGCTAATTTATTAAAGAACAAGATACTCTGACCCCAAGGTTATCAAAGGTCA
>JAPYYW010000988.1:0-36790 GCA_030522545.1 Cremastinae sp. A BG-2022a
AAAATATTCGGAACTGACACTCAATTGAACTCGTCGAATTATTTCTACGAAATGTTTTTCGGTACCGAACTATCTGGCGAGACCCGACACGTCTTACCCTGACACTTTCTACCGGGCAACTAATTCCAAATTTTGTCATTAAGAACAATTAAGGCCTTAATCGGTTCTTCACTCGACCTCGACCGATCACCATGGAAACGCTAATGACAGAGTAATTAACGAAAATTTGAAAATTTTTTTCCTCGTTACGCTCGACGAATTTTCTCTCTTTTTTTAAAATGTTTACGATCCCCGAAATATTCAGGTATATTCGCCTAGGTATATTTCATATAAATAATAGAAAATTGTGTAACAAGTTTTTTTCACATGAGCTGAGAAAATTTAGCATGATCGATTTTTAAGTCTATCGACTTCATAATAATTCCTGAAAGTTTTTGCAAGACGAAATTGCAGCGCACGTTGAATTTTTTTAAATAAGTAGAGCTTAGCCAAAAGTTAATGCGCTCTATCTCGATGAATCGATTAGAGGCCTCATGTATTTTTTAATATAGATGAGAATTTGATTAATTTTTTATATACATTGCATATGAAAAAACTTTGTGTCGATTTTGAAATAGTTTTACTGGGTGGTTTAAGAGTTATTGAACTCTAAAATTTTTGAAATTTAAGGTGATGGTACATCCACAAAATTATTTTTTTAGGAATTTGTTAAATTTTTGCATAAACTATCTTTGATGCCATGTATGTATATGTGTATTAAATTTTAAGAAGTTTCTCTGCGCAGATTTCGAGATATTCATGATTGACAATTAATTTTTTCTATATTCTCTCATAAGAGCACGTGTTAAATATTACTGCGATCAACAACTCTAAATATCTTGACTTCTAAGAAGTAGAACTTTTTGAAATTTCGTACAGCTTTTTGTAGTACTTCAAAGAAGCTTTAGTTAGTTTTTCAAACAAATCCTAATGAAATTTTTCCTAATTTTAATAAATTTCTAATTTGAATAAATTAGTAACAACTTTTCCTAATAAACTGAAGCTGTAAAGCCACATGGCACGGAAAAAAACTAAGATAAATCGTTTATATTTCACTGTCATGAACAGACAGACAACATTTTAAAACGTTTAACTAAATTTTTTAAATTTAATCGTTTAAACAATAAAAGAATATTGAAATTATTGTTAAAGTATGCTCAAGTTGGCAATTGATAGTTAAATTAATAAGACTCGAAAAATTGGCAAATTTGTTGGCAAAAGCCAGAGGCTGCAAAAGTATTTAATAACGTCCAGAAATGACTTATTTTTGCTTAGATTGTCTGCGTTATAAATCCTTAACGCCGGAGACGATTGAGAGCTCGGAAACGAGCCACGAGCGATAATTCACGTGTATACGTGTGGATATTGTTTATCGGACGGGATGGCGCGTGTGTCGAGCCCGTGTATAACTCGCGCGTATATATACTATTATTACTTTCGAGTATGTGCAACGAGATGCGAAAGTATTCGGTTACGATCGCGGCGGGCTTTGTGTTGAGAGAACCACAGTCTCTGACACCGTCTGCGAAAAAAGAAACACTCCTTGCCAGACCACCCCCGTCCAGGACCCCCCAGATATACATACACTCTTGGCGTTTGCTTCTATCTCTATATATAGCTCTTTTGTCGACTCTAGATATTTTCTTTTGTGTATATTGCTCAATCGCGACTGCTTATACTCAAAAGTTTGGACGCACGTGTCGATTAAATGCAAAGTCATTTCATTTCAAATATCTCCGAGACAGAATTTCGCCAAAAATTGCACCGATGTTCATTTGTATTTTTGTTTCAAAGAGCATGCAGCGATGAAAGCAAAAGTTCATGCAAAAGCATGAAGTAAATGAGATGTTGAGCTTCGTATAATTGGAAAAGTTTAGCTGCGTAAAATCTTACGTTTTCATATGAAATTGCAGAAGGTCTGTGCAAATTTATAAGAAATATATAAAAATATACTTCACGTGAAAGTGAAAATCGTTGAACTGAATGGTTCAAGGGTTATAAAACTTCAAAGTTGCTGAGATTTAATGTTGTTTTTATATACTAAAAATTCTATACAGTTATTGTCCTGAATATGAATTTAAAAACAATTAAACTTTTTTGATTGCGTGTGTAAAAGAGTTCATTTTGTTTATGGAAATTTAGGGAAATGTAAAAATTAAAAATATTTGTTCCAATTGGAATTTGAATTGCAATTAATTTAAAAAATTCAAAAATGCAAATAATTTATTACGGTTGTGTAAAAACTACACCGACTAAATACCTTTCATATATTTTAGAGACTTAAAAAGGCTTAAAAACACGTCATTTTATCAAGTTCGATATCTAAAAGATCCCAGTTCCTGAAATTCCCATTTCTTTACGTCATATCGTCAATATTCACTCAGAGAAATCTCGATAGTAGATACATTACCATACAGTGAAAATTGTATCAACTATTTTAAAACAGAATTGTATTTGCTTGGAATTACAATTTGAATTTAATTAAAATAGGAACAGTGCAATTAAAACTAATGAATGCAATTAATTGAAATAGAAATCTAATTAAACTATAGGATAAAATAAAACTGATAAATACATCTCTCTTAGTAAAATGAATTAAATTTAGGGCATAATCTAAAAAAAATATTTTTATATTGTTCTGTAATGATCAGAATATATAGTCACTTTTATAAAGTCAAATTTATTATGATTTTCCTTCTGTTTACGAAATTATATGAAAATAATGAATATTTTCATAATTTGAAAATAATTTACTTGTAATTGACTTCGGTTACGATTTTCAAAAAACGTTCACGACTATAGGCGCCAAGTGTCTTCGACTATCTGATCCCAGCAGAAAAGGGCTGCTCCCCGTCTTGTATAACATATCTGCCTGTACAGGTTTCGCGTCAATTCAAAAATGCCCATGTAATTAGCTCCAGTATACTCCATTATAATCCAATCTTTTCATAATTACACAGAATTTAATATTTGTATACTGTTATTGGTTTTCAATTCACACAGAAAAATTCGAGATACTTATCGAATCCTTTATTTTCTCATTTACAACGGAATAAAGAAAATTCACCGAAATGTTTTCTCTCCCTTTTTCCTCCTTCGATTAGGTGGTCTAAATTTTTATTTTTTTTCCTCAAATTTTCGAAACATATATTCTGTAGTTTTTTTTTTTAATCGTAAGGTCGACGTTATAGAATTGTCATGAAAAATGCGAGATAGAATATTTTTTAAAATCAACACTGAATGTCAATACTGACATTTTTGTTATTCTTACACTGAGAACAAAAATATTTTTTTGTGAAATGGAATTATTTTGTTGAATATAGACAAAAATATAATTTAAACAAATACTACAAATTTTATTAGTATTAAAAATAAATAAGTGTTAAATTTAGGCCAGATAGCAGAACAGACAAAAGTATTTGTATTATTAAAATTACGATTATGAAATTCCGAAAAAGAAAATCCGGCAACGTCGCACTTAGCTCATTCGTGCGTATACTGGCGCCATAAGCGTAATTTGCCGAACTGTGATTAAAATTCCGAAATTTGTTATCGTTACACACATAACTCATTATTTCACGACGAAATTTATTGTTTAACTTATTTACATAATTTTTAATGCACTCTTCTACAAATACGTACTTTTTTTATAAAAAATAAAATTAAAAAAGCGATTCTACATTCAAAAAAGAAGTTCTATAACACATTCTCGGATAATATGATTTTTTAAATCCTTGCATATAAAAATAATACAGACAACAAAACAATTAACTTTATTAAAATTTCGCAAGTTCAGTAAAGTATTTTAATTATGAATTTAATTTGAATATAAATTTAAACATAAATTAAGTTAAACTAATCAGCTAAATGTCATAATAATGCAATAAAAATAATTTATTATGATGACAGGTTTTTTTTAATATCCACAAAAGTAATAAAGTTCAATCACATTTTGTCGAGACAATTTATTTAAGTGTGAATAACCATCTTTACGTTGGCTCATTGAAATTCTTTTGCTTTATCTTTCGAGCGTGCATTTATCAATTTGTTCGAGTGTTAATAAATAAAAGATGAAACACATCGTGTCGATCATTAACGCTTGGAATGACATTTTGTCCTTTCGTGTTGACAATTCGAGTTATTGCACATATTTTATATGATCGCAGATAAGCCAATCAGAGTTCGTTCAAATCTCAGGTGCAATAATGATGAATTCTTTTTTTTTTACACCGCTCCGAATTTTTCATCGCACTTTCATTTTATCCTCGTTTTATCGCGAGAGCAATTACCCGGGATTCCTCGAGATTTCCGTTTAGTTCGTGACGGTGCGAATTCCTACAATATTTCAGACGAAATAACGAACGATTCGTTCTGGCAGGTTTTGCTCAAAAATCATTTTCATCCCGGATCCGCGCAAATCCAGAATTGATAACAAAACAGGGCGAAAAGTCTGTACTAGACTTTGAACGAAAATCGATTATTTTCTGTAAGGCCTTCGAATATCGTGTCGAGATTGTGAAGACCGAGAGAGAATAACGAGTGCGAGAGCGAGACAACGAGAAATGAACGTAAATCGCCGATAAAGGTGAAGAATTTTTGTTACGACAGCACTCTACTACTTATTGTCTTACTGGAAAAAAAAATATTTGGACGCTCAAACCCTACATTCGTAGCGAGGAAAAGATTGTTTTATCTTCACAAAAATTCACATTAATTCTCATCGGTTTGGTCAATCTTCGATAATGAAGGAAAAATTTAATTCACATTTTTGTATCACCGATATCAGAATTGGTTATCGGACGCAACACATTTATATATTCGATGAAGAACAATAAAACGAGGAAAGTTACTGTGCTTCCGCGTTCAATTGAAGCCGAAGCTACGCGCCCCGGCTCGATCTTTCTCTCGCTCTCGTCGCGCAAACATTTTATTGCAGCACATTCGATAAGAATAAAATTGAAACATAAAAGTATACATGCAGTTTACTTACGGTGAGAGAGAGTCCCGTTGAATTTTCGCCAGCGTGTTAATTTTTGATCTTGTGAACCGTCACGTCTCAATAACCGACGAAGATTTTATCGTTTTTATAAATTTTTCGTCGTTCGTCGCACGTCGATGCTCCGTAATATGCGTGCGTGGAGAACAGTGGAACCAGCTGACGATCGGGATTGTCAAAAATCCCAAAAGAGATCAAAATCGAATAAAATTGATCTAAAAATTGATCTATAAAATCCCGCAAAGCGTCACACGCGAAACAAATCGATCAGAAGGGAGGGAGAGCGTCTGAAATATTTTCACGCAACAGTTCCGACGAATATTTCGTTGTCAAAAGAAGAAAAAAAAAGAAAATCAATAAAGAACGAATATTTGGGAAGAGCGACGGGAAAAATCTGAATCGATGTGTGAGAAGAGATCGAAATCGTTAGTAGACCGGACGACCGATTGGCGCGCGCGCTGGCACTTGACTGATGATAAAGTAATGAGAAATTGAGAGTAGCAAGAACGAAAAGCGAGAGAAGAAAAGGCGAAGGAGGAGGAGGGAAGACTGCGGACGCGTTTCGCGGTCGCCGGCGTGAAGCTCTGCACTTGGGCATCGCGCACGATACTCCAACGTTTTAAGTGCACTCTTTTTTTCTATCTCTCTCCCTCTCTCTCTCTCTTTCTCCTTGCAACGAGAGCGGAGAAGAGGTGGACGAGCAAAACACGTGTGTCACACCTATCGCTCGCGATAATACGCACTCGCTCTTTATCCCCACCACCGTCCCAAGGGGTTGCCATCAGGGTCGCGAGGTGGGACACCGAAGTCAAATTAACATTTCAAGATCACTTTTCATGAGATTTCCTACCCTATCTCGACGTCTCTGTTCATATTTACGTGATTTTTCATCATTGATTTTCGTTATCTGTATGAGAATCGGTAATAAAATCGTTTTGCTGGGAATAAAGCTTCCCTTCAATCGTGCCGATGATTATTCACCTCAATCTCGATCAAGTTTTTTGTTTTAATAATGCCATTTAAGGAGATTGTAAAATCGGGGTTAATTGATGGAGAAAATTGATTTTGGCATTAGTTTTTTTAATTTTTCTGTAAGAATTCTTGAATTGTGACTCGAATAAGTATTATTACATTTTCGTTATCTACACGAAATTTCCGATCGAATAAGGTCTTAAAATTCTAAAATTTGTACAAATTTTTGAAGTAGAGTCTCATATACCTGTCCATTGTTTCAAAAATCTTCGTGACGTGATAACTTTTTAAAAATTGATGAATTAATATAATTCTTGCGCCATTCGCTTCGTTTCGCAAAAATCTTTAAAAATTACCCCCTAATAAAGTTAATTTCATCAAGAGACAAGAAAAATATCGCAACATGAAATTTTCATGGGTTTACGAGACCCAGTGTAACCCCTTCGAAAATTTGCAAAATTTTTTTAACTTATTTTTTCATTTTTAAGAGCATATTCGATCGGAAATTTCTCGTAGATAAAGAAAATGATAATAATTCGGGGCTCAATCCAAGAACTCATATTGAACAAATCAAAAAACTGATTTTTGAATCAGTTTTTTCAATTGGTCCAAAAATCATTTGATACGCGCCAGAATCATTCAAGCTCAGTTCGAGTCGCAGAGCGTATATATAGCAATTTTATTGAGAACCCGCACTCGATAATTGTACCTCCCTATAGTGGCATTATATTTAAAAATAGTTTGTCATTTTCTAATTGAACACTCATGCTCCGTACAAGAAACAAAATTACCGTACGTGAAAATATTTATCATTTCCAGACTTTTTTGTGTTCTCCGAAAGTTCAGTGGTCTCTATGTAAATTTAGTGCTTATCGGAAAGCCAAATTTATTTCCTTATCGAATTGTGACATTTTCAAGCACATTTTTACACCTTGATATATCTTTACACGTTTCTATGTAAGGCGGTGCTCGAGAGACTTTTCGGTCGGGCGAGAAAATTATTGATATGCTTGGAACGAGAGAAGAAAAAAATTCCCCGTACGGTATTTATTAGACTCAGCAAACGTCTTGTTCCCTGTGCTATTTTCGTCGCTGGGTTTTTTTTTCTTCGGAATTGAATTCAATCGTCATCGTATTACTCGCCGCGATCTTGTAAATCTACAGATATCGTGATCCGTCGCTGGATGTGCTCTATCGTAGATTCGTACCGTGTAACGAGTCTAATTTACGATGACGAGCGCGCGTTTGTCTTGTCATTGAGAAATCGATGCGCGCCTCCTCTTCGTCGTCTACGCCAATAAACTCCGGGATACTTTTTTTTAAAATTAATTTAACTCAATTTTATTCTCATTTTTTGATTACAAATAAATTTTCGAATTGAAACTTACGACTGGACATCGATCGTGTAATTCGTCTTTCGTTTGAGCAATTTGAGCTTTCAATTTTTTATTATTTTCGACATTTTTTTCCAACTTTCTGTCTAACGATGTCTACGTGATTCGATTAATCCATGTAAAATATATTTCAGGTCGCGATGTACATGAAAATCATTTGATTTGAACCGAGATATGTATTTACGACTTGAGAGATAGATTATTTTATATATTTTGTTTTTATTTTATTTCACATTTTGCTTCTAACTTCCTACTTATAAAATTTTTTTGCGTGATTCATAAAACATGATAAATATGAAATTTATCATTGCTTTAACGAACGATGAAAATCAATGTCAAGATGAGATGGCGATTATATTCCATTCAATCAAATTCTTTTTCTAATTTCCTATCTAATAACGTACATATACGATTCGATTAAATCGATACAGATAAATTTCGATTTACGATATACATAAAACCCGATTGACGTCATTAATCTTTTCAACAAATAATAACTTAACGAGATTGTATCGTGTCTCACGTGACTATTACTTTCCTATTTTTTTTTCTATAAAACTTTCAATGTGAACGAAAATTAATGTAAATATTTAAGAAGGATTTTGCGCAATTTTTTTCACGTATAAACTCGAAGAAAAATCATTGAATTTAATATTTTCAAGATACGTTGGAAAGTCGTGTGAAAATTTTCCATTTTCAAAATCTGTAAAGTTATCACTATTAAGTATAAGATATTTAATGCTCTACATTTAATATTGAACTAATTGAGAAATTTATTCAGAAATTGCCAATCTTTATACGATATTAAAGAATAAAATCTAGTTATAAAAAAAAGAGAAAAAAAAATTGCATGTGATGACTTTACTTTCAATTTACACGTCAAAGAAATTTAAGGATGAGTCTAATAAATTTGGTAAAATTTATTAGACTCTATATTTCAGGCATTAATTTATTAATTTTTCCATGCTAATTATATAATACCAATCAACCGTCTATCAATAAACACCTTCTTTAAAATAATTGTGACACTTGGCATATTGTTTAAAGAATCGAAAATAAAAAAATTTAGTGAAATCTTTGTTCAAATTTGAAATAACTTTCATGATCAAAACCATACATCAAACATACACATATGGAATAAATTAGACAATGATGTCATCGTTCTTTTACATTTGGGGCAAATATATATATGAATTTCTTATAAGAAACAATGTTGAAATTCCCAAGAATTTACGATCTGATAACTTTGAAACCATTTGGAGAATGGTTTCCAAATTTGACACGACAATTTTTCATATACTTCGAGGCAATAAAAAGCGTATGAAATATTTAGCCATTTACTGTTAATTTTCCATATCATTCGAATTCATACTTAAATCGATACAATTACGAGTCAGGACAGGAAGACGATTGTTCCGATCGATAATAATTTTATTTACGAATCAATCGGCGGTCACGCGCGATAAATAAAAACTTAATAGTCGCTTATTGTGACGCGATCGGTGTACGTCGAGAATACGTTATCTCACTTTTATTATCGCGACTTCATTTTCACGGGAAGTGTGTTTTGCTTCCTCTGCACCGAAGAAACCGAACAATCACGCGATCACATATCTTTTTCGTTCTTCCTCCATTTTTCTATTTCGTAAGGCGACGATTTTTAGATTTTTCCAATCAACGCCTTGCTTCCGTTATTTTTGCCTCCTCGCTCACTCATCGAGGTAAAATCGCTTCTGGGAACAATATAATAAGGATTCGATGTAATTGTTCGCTTGTTAGCAATTTTACTGCCTGTACGATCGTGCAGACAATAAGACTCGCTCCTCGCTGTTTTCATCTCCGATTCTAGAAATATTTTGACGCTCGAACGTCAAGTTATCCGAGATGTCGATTATACTTCGTTTGCTCAATTTTCCTACGACGGTACATAAATTAAAACAGAACGCGATGAAGCATCCTTCGAAAGATTTGCTCGACCTGCTCGAACGTTTCATCTTTTCCGCGATGAGTTTATCCTTGGCTTAAAAAAAGTAAGCTGTGAGATAAAAGTCGTGAAATATTTCCATTTTTTCATCAGAATTTTTCTTTTTTTTTGTCTTTTCGTGAATTCGTTTTCAGGTGGAAAAACTGAGCAATTAATTTTACGAATTTTACGAACGATATACTGATTACAATAAATTGATTAATCGTAAATTTGAATGCTCGCTGTGATATTTATAAATATTCAATTGCAATTGGATTGTAATGAGAATATGGTAAAACACGATTCGAAACGTTTTATCAACAGCTTTCGAATAAGAATCGTTGTTAAATTAGACGATTAATGAATCTATTTGCCAAAGTCGTTAGCCTAATTTCGCGGTTAATCCTTCGTTGGATCTACCTCGAATATCGTCCGACGCGAAGAATCTCTTTCTCTCTGCGACAAGTTCTAGAATCTTTTTCCTAATCTTTACAACTCCTCTTACGATATCATTAGTTTTGAGGCTCGACTGTTTACCAAGTTTATCCACGAATTTTATATCACCTTTCGTATATTGACGATCAGAAAATAAATGTAAATGAGGTCTTGGATCGAATCGATCCACTTTTGATTGATCGAACTCGTCAAAAAATTCGATATTTAATCATTTCGATCGTTTTTTGTTCAAATGTTACTATTCAATTTGCGCTTTGATCGAAAATTTTTCTTAAAAGCTCACGCAAAGATGTTATCTTGAATAAATGAATTTAGGCAATAAAGCGTGATTTACGACAGTGTTTTCTATTCTTTTTGAGATATATTGTGTGTGTGTTTTTTTTCGAAAAAAAAAAACGAGAGAAAAATATCGTGGATTTGAGAAGAGCGCGAATAAAAAATTCGGCGAAATCCTTTGTATAAATCCGGCGAGATAAAATTTAGTTAGATTCAAGAATTTCTGGACACTTTTCTCGTCCGATATGAAGATTATACAAGTTTTATTGCGATGTTTTTAACATTTTTGATTGCGGCTGAAAAATTCATCGATTGATCCAGACGTCTGATACTCGTCCGATATTATTTTCGTCCGCAGAAATGACGATGTATCTTAATTTAACAATTTTCAATCTTAACCCCACTAAATCATTTTTATTAGGATCGATAGATTGAATTTTGCAATATCTCCAATTTTCCCGGAAATAAAATAAATTGAAACTCGGTTTTCCATACGAATTATTTTTATCAAAGGGAAAACCGAATAATTATAAATTTTCCTTCAACTGTCATCAAGACACCTCGAGAAAAATCTGCAAATGATATTTCGTTGTGGTTACGTATTTTCCTTTATTTTTTTCCGTATAAAATTCTCGTTTCTCAGTAAAATATTTCCTCTTGCGTGAAGGGACTTGTCTCGCATTGTATTTCATTATGCAAACGTTCGTTGAGCGACGTCAAAGTTGTCGAGACGTGACTTACCGTCCAAAAATTGGATCGTTGCATTTAATTTTTTGCAGTTATATATATGAATTAACATTAAATATTTTTATAGGTGTTTTATAAATTGTAGTCTTTTAAAATTTTGATTTTTATAAATTGGATCGCTGCATTTAATTTTTTTGCAGTTATATATATGTATGAATTAATATTAAAGATTTTTATAGGTTTTTTTATAAATTGTAGTCTTTTGAAATTTTGATTTTTATAAACGTTCTAAATATAGTTGGATATCTAAGGGGTGCCTAAATTATCGTCTGATATTTTAGTGATTCAAAACCCATTTTACATGTTAATTTCAACTAATATTTATAGTAAATAAGCACTAAAACATAATGTCCAAATAGTTGAACAGCAAAATCGATTTTTGAACGAACTTGTTCCAATAATCGAATGCAAGAAAAATACCCCTTATTTGTGTGTGAAAAAATAATTCGTTAATCACAAATTTAAACGTATATAATATAGAAAATATTATTTAAATTTTTAGACATGCTCAACTATATTCGAACACGTTCCGGAATGTTCCAAATAACTCGAAACTCTGAAATTCGTTTTCTCCATCATTAATTAAAGAAAATTCCTGATTTTCCTCTAAAAATTTTATTACATCGCACCACATCGCGCAATTATGATAAAAAGGGATTTTTTTAATTTTTCATGCAACGACTCGATTCTTTACGATAAAAAAATTAATAAAAAAAAGCGGGCTCTTGTTCAACCCGTCGAGGGACAACGCGAATACGTGTCATTTTTATCAACGTTCAAGGGCAAAACTCGCGTAGGTAATCCTCATATATTTATTCTCCCATTTATCTCGAATCCGATCGAGCGACGTGTGCAGTGACGAAACAACCTCGAATTCGGTCGAAACGAACGATGATGCGCGCACTTGAGAAGAATCCTCCGATCGCCGGCCACGAGGAAACTTCAAAATCAATAATACACATAATAATTTATACACACACATATATATATATACATATTTTATATTAAAAAAATATATATATATCTCAGTCGCGCTTCTCCCACTGACAATCGAAAGAAAATCATTATTGACCGATAATTATCCCATTTTATGATCAAAGAGAGAGCGAATAATCGGGAGAGGATTAAAAAATGCGATACGATCGAGACTTACCTTCGTAGATTCCTGCGTTTCGAAGATTCCACCGTAGATATAATGTTTCACATATATATGCGGGCGAAAAAAAATGGATAATAAGAAAATAATATTATATCGAACGTTTAACAAAACGTGGCAATTTTTTTTCTTCTTTTTTTATTATCGTTATAATTTTCCGTAGTATATATATATATTTGGTATATATATATATGGCATATATATATATACGTTTCATAATACAAAGGTAGCTAAGAGACCAATACGTTAAAATGACAAACCATCATCGTCTTCATCGCCGTATATCATTCTTTCTCTCATTTTTTTTTTTCATTCTCTTTCTTCTCCCCTCGTCGAGTTTTTCTTATATTTATTGTTTCATCATTCGCTCCCTTTCACAGAATAATCGGCGGCCGATCGTCGGAATATAAAAACGCGCGCGCGATCGCGACTCTCCGCTCTTGTTACATTTTTCTTTCCCTTTCTTTTCCTCATTCGCGCGCGATCGGGCACACGCACACGCATACACGACGACTGGCGCACACTCGAAAACGAAACAATCGAGATCTCCGGTACAGAAAGTTGCACAAATTTATTCTTTACCTAATAACCGAGAGATCGCGGAAAATATACCACAATAAGTATATAAAACGAATGAACGTGACGAACGAAATAAAGGCAAAAACAAAAAAAAACAGAAGAATCTCAATGAACAAAATCGCTCTTGAATCTACAAAATTGCAATTTTCGAATCGAGAAATCAGCATACACAGTATTATATACGCTCGCGAAACAAAATTTTAATATTCGCGAACGGGAGACAGTGAATCGTCCCTAAAAAATCTACTACGCAAAATCTCTGATTTTTGCACACTCACGCTCTCACTTTTCTCTCTCTCACTCTCTACATTTCCTTGTGTTTTCATTTACCTAAAAATTGTTCTCTCGTTCTCCTTACTTTTGTAATTTCGCTCTCGCGTTTTCTTAAAAGTTAATTTTGATTTTCGTTCGTTTGATTAGCGTTGCTCTGTTTCACCGCATTTTTATTCCCGTAATCGGCCCTCGCTCGTCGTCGCCACGTAAATAATCTCGATCGAGCTGACGAGCGAGCCGGGGGAAACGCAATTTCACTTTTGTACAAGGATAGCACATTAATTATAATCAACGTTGTATAATAATCATAATAATATCAATAATAATAATAATGATAATAATAATCGCAATTTAATAATGACCATAATAATATATTTCAATAAATATATAAATGAACGCGCGTGTAGAGGTATACACATTTTTACTTAATTTTCTTTCATGAGGAAACAAAAAAACAAAACACACACTCACATCTCCCTCGCGATTTGTTTTTGAATGGATATAAAAAAGTTGATGGTCATTCTCGAATCTTTGTCTTCTCGCTTATTCTTTTCCTCACATTTTTTTCCGATCGATGAACGAACGGGATCATTAATCGGGCTAATAATCGTGTGACGCACGCGTGCAGTTGTGCCAACAATTTAGTACCGACAGGTATAAATGAGTAACTATACGGGGGAAACCTGAAATGTTCATCTTTTAAATTGTTTTTCGTTTTTTTTTCTTTTATTAAGCGTTGAAACGGTGTGGGATGGAAAAAATGATTGTGACGGCGTTCTCGCCGGTGGTTTTCTTCTTTTTTTTTCGCGAGGCACAAAATTTAATGCTTTTTTCTTTAAATGTGTACTCAAAACGTCGAAATAATCGTTGATATTTTTTTCTACAACAATTTCGCGGGTTTCTTCTCTTCTGAAAGTATTTACAATGGTGGAAATCAATTTTTTTTTGGTTGATGATTCTTTTTTTCGATTGATTCTTATTTGTTTGCTCGGTTTGCGAAATTCTACACGCATCGCTTTATATGTACATAAAAAATGTACAGACTCGCGCTCTCGTTTCTTAAAAATGTTGTCTCACACGTCTCGCAGGATATATAAATTTTTGTCTCTCCCGCACGATTTTCTAAATAGTTGTACTTGAATCTTTTTGTTTCTTCCTCTTTTTTTGCGTATGTGTACAATAATATATATATATATTTTTTATATTCAGTTTATATAAATTATATGTACGTTTATTCCGAAGAGTTACATTCTAATTTTCGATTTTTTTTTCGCGTTATGTTTCCTCTTTGTTTTGCTCGCCGTTAACGTGTGCCTACGCGAGTGGAGTGACTTTTTGGGACCCTGAATCGAGAAACTCGTTGAATCGTCACGATTATCGTTAAAATTAAATTTTTTTCATTCCCTTCTCGTCGTACGAAATACATAAATTCTCTGTAGCTTAAATTTACGATTACCTCGCCCTTTTCGGTATTTCACCCACTCAAAATCTTGGCTACGCGCACTCATTTATACGTACGTAATTAATTTAGGACTTTACACGCTAATTTTGATTCTCGTTACAATATCGCATCGTGAGCTCCAATTATTCTCACGCTTCATTTCACACATCGAACTCCATTCCTCTTTTTTTTTTAATCTCTATATCGTCGCTTTGACTCTTGAGTCATTTTCCAATTCTCCGCTCGTTTTTTTTCTTCGCTCCTGTCCCGAATTCGGATGCATAATCGTAAGGGAGGACATTCATCAATTATTCACCGTTTACCGTATCAGACTCTTTCGAAAAAACATTGTTTTTAAAAATAATTTCTCGATAAGTGCCTCTGGGGGGGGGGGGGTGAAAAATGGGAATTTGGGTGTTTTGAACGTTTGTCAGTATTATTTTACTTTCACGCACTCTAATATGACAAAATTAATTATTATAAATTTCATATTGAAGACACGATTGTTATATAGTTTCGACATTGACAATTCCACTCAAAATGCACTTATCGAGTAATTATTGAAAATATATACCGTGATAAATATTTGGAAGTGATATCCTAAGTCGACTGGCATATTGCAACATTCACTAAAGACTTTGATTTTATACTTAATATCAACACTTGATCGTAACTTTTGCCTTCGAGGACTTTTTAACTTCATATTTGCACATTCAATTGTTTGCCTGCCTATAATTCGTTACGTACATTTGTTAAGTATATTCGTTAAAAAATAATATTACTCTTCTTGAATACACTGTAAAAAATCTGGTGTTAAAATGATGTTAATTCAACACCATTCTTCGTCTGTATAGTTCCCACCGTTTGGTATAGAATGGCATGGTGTTAATAGATGTGGTTTGATATGCTGTGTTAAATCGCAGTGTAAAAAATTACCAACGCAATATAAACACCATTTAGTGGGTAAAATTAATCAAGTAACACTATTTTTGCTAACACCACCCTGTACGAATAAAAATTTTCATTTTTCATCAAAGTACTTCTTTTATCAAACACACCATGGGGTTATTATTTTACACCATTTTCTTTAACCATTCACACAATTTGGTTAACAGTACGAAATTTTTTACAGTGTATGATATGAGAATGTGTGAAAAATTTGAGAATGTTTTATCGTTTAGAACTTGAGACATTCTCTCTGTAAAATCTCAACTTTTGACATGTGTTGAATAATTATACCAAAAAATGTGATTTTCGTCAGTAAATATTTTAGTTTCTAGAAAGTGAATTCTTTAAAAATTTTTCGTGTGCATTTTATTATTAGTTGGAATAGATTCTAAAAAATGTCTAAGAAATTATGTTCATAAACGTTTCATGCACAAAGAAAAATCTCGTAAGGTCGTTCGACCAGTTCTTTGGAATTAAATACGTGATTTAATTAAAAATATACGCAGATTTTGTTACTTGCAGAAAAAATTCATATTAATGATTTCATGATCACTGTTGACGTCATAAGACACTTAAAAGCTTAAGTTCAAGAATTTTTACACAAAAGTAAACAAAAGAAATTAAGTAAATCGAATATTATTCATTTGCATAAAATAAAATAAAGTTCAATAATTTTTAATGATTAAATTTGCTTCAGTAAGGATCGAATTATTTCAATTCGTGTTTAAAACGTCTCAAGCTCATGCGCAACTTCTTGCCAGTCGACATTATTTCGCTTTCCGTACAAATATCGCGATATACAGTTTCCTCCTCGTTTCCATCGATCTTCCAATCCCCGCGGTGCTAATTCTTTCTGTCGCGGTTAATACGAAAATTCGGTGGACTCCGGGAGGTAAAAATGTCCTTATTTTTTTCGGAATCGTTCGATATTTATAAATATATATAGGCATATGCTTGGTCAGGTTTCTTTTATTCTTTATATCTGCTTGTTTCATTTTTTTATTCTCAAGGTCGTCTATTTCAGTGGATATATAACATTAATAAGTGTTCGTCGATTTTTTTAAAGCTCAACCGAGGAACCTGAGTTGCATTATTATTACGTAATAGGAACTTTGATCACGTCCAATCATTGATTTCAACAGACTGAATGAAACAAACAATAGCTTGAAAATAAATAAATAAATAAATAAATAAATAAATAAAAATGAAGGTATATGTACATTGTGTGCAGGGATAAGGGAGTATATTGAAAAAGTTTGATTACAAAATGAGTAAAAAAGTGTGATCATCTGTCGAGAAAGCGAAAACGAGTGAAAAAAATTCTTTCGGGGGTCGCTCCGTTCACCCCTTCCACACGAGTGAGCTCATTCGATGTTTTCTCATTTTAAATCAATGCTCTCCCTCGCTGAAAAAGAAACTACGAATTCAACCCTAATTTAACGAACTTTTACAAAAACTCGGGGATTTTTTTTCCTCACTTTCGTCTCTTTTTTTCATCCGCGACCTCGTTCCGGGACGAAAAGTGGAAAAGAAAAATAGAGTCTGCGCGCGTGCCCGGGCCAAAATTCCCCATCTGTCGTTCTCGTGGCTCCAACTTGGACAATGGAGAAAAGAAAGAGAGAGAGAGAGAGAGAAAGGAGATTTAAGCCGGTGCACGGGTTCGACGAAGGGTCCGAGCGATCCCTCATAAAGGATTTTCCAAAATATTGTGTAAATCTGAAAAAAGTAGTGGGGGAAAAAATAGAGCAAAATGGAGAGGGGAGGAAAAAAATAGAAAAATTTCGTAAATTGTACAAAAGTGCGTCGCGGAACAGCTGAGAATTTTAGCGGGGTGAGGAATCTCCGGCGAAAAGTTTCTCTCTGTTTTCTTTATGAAGAAAAATTTCAACCCCTTGTCCACGGTTGCCGGGTGGGAGATCGAGCGAGAGAGCGACGAGATGAGAGTCCCGTGAGCGAATTTCAACCCCTATGTACGCAGGAAAGGTTTACGACCCTTGTGCAAATAAAGGGTTGGCCCTTTCTCTCCAGTTTCCCATTTTTGGGGAAACTCTTCTACTCTCGGAATCTCTATTGAAGAGTATAGAGACGAGAAGAGTGCGCGCAACCCCATATTTTCGCCACCCCGAGGCACAATCAATTCTCAACTCCCCCTCCAGAGGTTACACACCCTCTCCCCGGCTCATGTTTTTTTTCCCCGAATTTACGAAATTTCACGAGCCGTCACATTAAAATCGCGAAACCCCTTTCTCTCGCCTCCGCTCAATATTTTTTCACCTCGACGCACGTGCCGAGCGTCCGCGCGCGACTCGACACCTATTTTTTTTCGCTCGCTGCTTCGTTTTTTTTTCTTTTTTTTCACGAAAACGATAAAAATACCGATTTGTTTGGATCGCGTCGAAAAAAGGGACAAGAAAACGACGGAAGGATTGGAACCCCCCCCTCTATTTATTTTTTTCGTCGCTTATTTTTTCGCTTCACTCCCCGTGATTTTTCGGGACAAACCCTTTCATTTGAAATTTCATGGTGAAAACGCGTGATTCTTCGCCGAAAAAAAGAAGATAATGCCGGATCGATCGGAGCGTGTGTGTATATATACGTCGCTAAATAATTTACGATTCCGTTCCTTTGAATTTGACGATAATGGCGAGACGATTTTTCCGTCTCTCTCGCTCTCTCTCTCTTGGAAGTTTGAGCGACGGGGGACCGCGTCGCGTAGAATTTTTCGTTCCCGTCCTCGTCTGGACGGCTCGCTCTTTTTTGCCGGAGAAAATATCGATTTCGGGGAAAAGACTCGAGCGCGATAGGCACTGGACGAAATTAAAGCCACACGCGCGCTTTTTCTCCCTCTCGCTCTCTTTCTGTTTCTCAGCGAGGCGACGGGCGGGGTGGAAATAAGCAGAAGGGGTGGTGGGGTGGGGTCAGGGTGGTTAGTGTTAAGAAGAGGGGTGATCAAGGAAGAGGCACGTTTTTCCTTCTTCTCGGTTCCTTCATCGTTGTCGTGGAAATATCCCGGGACGCGGCCGAGAGCGACGGAGAGAGAGAGAGAGTCGAAAAAGCCAAGGGGCGCGCTTTTCTTTTCATCGCCGTTGGCTCTCGTCGCGCGCGCCCCTGGACAGGGCGAGGACTCTTCGAATAAAGTGGAGGGAGAAGCAGCTCGTAATCAAGTTTCTCCGTCTCGCTCCTCGGCGATTTTTCCTCCTCCTCCTCCTCCTCTCATCAACGGCGAGAGAGAGAGAGAGAGAAGAGAAAAATCGAGGAGGGAGAAAGAAGGCCGCTCGGTAAAATTATTACGAGAGGATGAAATTTCGAAGTTGCTCTAAGATGACGAGGGCGAGAAAGGAAGAGAGCGACCCTCGTGCGGGGTTGAGAATAAGAGAAGAAAAAAAAGGAAAGAAAATAAGCGAGACGGGAGAATCGACTTCGAAAAACTCGGAGGGAGAGAAGCGAAGAAAAAGACTGACCCTATGGACAGCGGGCTCGGGGCTGATGAACAAAATTTTGGGGTGAGTCTATAGGGGAGGCTTTGATAATTGCAAACCACTTCCTTTTTCGCGGATGCGAGATGAACAAGGACACGACACGTTTCTTTTTCTCTCCTCACTCGTGTACACGCACGCACACACTATTATAGTATATATCGCGTCAGGGCTCGAGACTGATGAGCGAGAATAATAAGGCGCCCGGTCGAACGAAAAAAAAAAAAAACGAGAGGAAGGGGAAAAAAAGGAAGGATATCAGTCACCCCCGATATCATATCTTTTCAGCCGAAGCCATATTTACGATTCCACGAGGAACTTTGAGAAAAAAAAATTTTTCTCTCTCTCTCTCTCTCCCCCATATCGTCCCTATCAGCAAAAAACCTTCAAAATTTTCCAAGTGAAATGAAAAATTTCGCTCAACACCGGAGTCAAGGCCCCCTGCCAATCTTCGCTGTCGATTTTTTTCTCGCATACACGGGTTCTTACGGAAAAACGTGAAACAAATTTTCAGAAAAATGTCTCGAAATTTTTCCTTCTCTCGGTTCCCCTCTGCAATCTCATTTCGTCCGAATCCTCGAGGGAGTTGGTCCTTTTATATTCTTCATCGCTTTCATATATCTATACATAAATATATATATATACACGTTTATACGTCATATATATAAATATATATATGTACAATATAGCGGAGGTAAACGTAACGATGACAGGGCTGTTTTTCGTTCTGTATTAGTTTTTGTAGACCGTGTGTCCCATTGCCCTCTCCTTTTCTCTCGAAAAATATATTTTTCTTCTTTCTTTATCTCGGCCCTTCTCTCTCTCTCTTTCACTCGCTCCACGGATCATTTCTACACCCGCAGCACAGACTCGGGAGGCAGTTTTTCCAAGCTCTTGGAAACCGCAAGATATTATTGATTTTTATAGAGGGGTTTTTCGACGAGGGGAAAGAGGCGTCGAGCGAAACTCGCAGGATGTGGGTGGATTCCCGTTTCCGCGTGTGCGTGTCACTACGACCGACTCCCCGCGCATTATATAAACACGTATACATACGGGCCTATATATGGCTATTTATATATAAAAGAATTGAGGGGTGGTTCGTGTCATTTACTCGTCCGATCGTTAGGTTGGAAAACAACGAAAATCCTTACTCCACCAATTTTCCCTCCCGCTCTCGTCCCTCGCCATCTTTTGTACACTCTCTTTTCTTCGGCCGAGCAGTGCGAAAAAAGGAAGAGCCCCGGAGTACGAGGAGAGAAAAATAAATTGATGTCGCAGCAGGAAGAGAGAGAGAGAGAGAGAGAGAGAGAGAGAGAGAAAAAGAAATAATAATCGATCCTCTGACTTTTTTTGCCCTGTTCTTCATATTCTCGAGCACTTTCGGTCTCGAATTATTTACTCCCCGTTCCGTGGGTTCGCGCGCGGGGTGAACGCGGAGCCTCGGTTGACATTGATTACGTTTCTACGAGGATGAAAACTCCTTCAACCCCCCTTTCTTGTCGTCCTACCATCCCCCCGTTTCCCCGCTTTCTACTGTCTCGAAACAAAACACGCGATATCTTTTCCAAGTTTTTCGCGTTCGATAAACTTGGCCCGAGCACATCCGTAATTCCAATTGCAAAGTAGATTACGGTTCGTGACTCTACTTTCCTTCGCTCTCAATCCGTCCCTTTCTCCCTTTCTCTCTCTCTCTCTCTCTCTCTCTCTCTCTATCGTTCTTTCTTCGCGGAGTCGCTGCTCCCGGCTTCCGTTTCTCGTGCGCTCGCTCTTTTTCCCTCCCCTCGAAAGATTCATGTACAATTCATCGAGACGTCGAATAGTTTTTCCCGTTTTTTTCCTTTTTATTCCGCGCTCTCGCATCAATTTCATAGTTTGAAAATTCGATACACACGCGAGCGATTTCTCTTTTCTTCGCCCCGTGTGTGGACTCCGTATGCGCGAATGTAAATAATGAAACGACGAAATTAGGGAAAAAAAATTGGGCGATTCTACACTAGGGGACGGCTGAAAATTTAAGGTGATCTCTCTCTTTTTTTTTTCACTCGAAGGGTGCCGACCCGGCTCGTAATTTATACCGGTTCCAATGAAATCCTTGTTTGCTCTGTAAAAACACAGCGAGCGAATGGAAAAAAAAACGAGACACGTGTAAAATTCAAACAAGCGGTGAAGCAAATTGGTCTCGGGACTCCGGAACTTTTTGGTGCACGATGAAAAATTTTCGAGTGTGTGAAAGGTCGTGCCGACGATGATTCATGGGAAACAAAAAAAAAATAAAAACAACAAAAAGGAAAACGTCAGGAATCGTACGTATTTCGGGAATTATTATTTTTTCCTGCTTTCCAATCGGAAACGACCCTCTGGGCAAACAATAATCAATTAGTGACATCGCCGTCGATAACAATCATGCGGGGAAGTAAAACAAAATAAAAACGTGACAAAAATGAAATTAAATCAATAGAAATTTTATTCTTCCTTTCTCCCCTATACGTCCGACCACAAAAAAAAACGCTCGCGAGCGCAATAAAATATATTTTACAAGGATCGAGGAGCTCAGAGCTCCGAAAAAAAAATATAAATCGTGCGGACATTAAACAATAATTAATAAATAATAAAAAAAATACTTAAAAAATAATAATAAAATAACACATTATATCTGTTGGACTACAATGTTGGACTAGCTTAATTAGGAATTGTAAACCGTTTTCAAAATGACTAGACGCACAATATGTCTCGGAATTCAACTTTTCTCCTTATTTTCTCGCCTCTTTGTGTATCTCTATGGCGATTGAGATTCAGAAACAATTGAATTCCGAGTTACATTGTTGACTATTCTCCACCATTTGTCTCGTTTAAAAACTACGTCTCACCGCAATGCGTCGCGCTCCCGCCAAATCTCTAATCGTTCACCTTGTACCGTAAAAAGTACGCATATTAATCCGAATTCGTTATTACGCGTATATAATACAATCGAGAATCGTCGGGCGATCCTTCGGGACAATGTCACCATAAATATTCTCTAGAAAATACATATATGCAATATAATACACAATATAATCGTATATATGTATTTTAATATATACTTAAAAATAGCCTATAGCGTATATGTACGTACCCGGACATAATAATAATAATAAATAAATAAATAAATAAATAATGAATAAATAATAAAACTATCAATAATGCGAGATCTGACTCTCGTCCTACCGCGATCACGCGGTAACCTCAATTTGATTTTGCGCTCAATTACGTTTATACAAAAAGGCAATTTCAGCGTCAGGTTTACTCTTTCGTTTCTTTTTCCTTCAACGTGCAGCGTGTCTATTTTTCGATGCTAACGTCGTTGCCATCCTCGTTATCATTTAATCAGATATCATTATTACCATTATTATAGTGTGTTGTTTTTTTTTTCTTTAGCTAATATTATTAAAATTATTATTACTATTTTATTACTATTATAGTATCATAATAATATTGTTGTTAGCGTTAATGTTGTTATTATTTAATTATTATTAATATTATTATTATTATTATTATTATTATTATTATTATTATTATTATTATTATTATTAATATTTACGAGGCTTCTCCTCGAGGGGCGATGTTTAAACGCCACTTCGCTCTCTCACGCAACGTCAAATACTGCAAACCCTTTATTCCTCGGCCCCCACCACCCCCACTTTCCATCTATCAGTCCAAATACAATTATCCAGTCACGTATTTATCTTCTTCACGATTTTCCTGCTCCGCGGCCCCTCCGTTCCCCTCCCCATTTTCTTCACGCTACACGTATACTCGCTCGCTGATGATGCTCATCTTTTTCCTTTTCTTCGCCTACCGTGTTCTATGTCGTTCATTTTTAATAAACTTTTTCACAACGCGCTCTTGCACGCACGCACGCGCGACCCCTGTCCGCCATTTTTCACTCTTTTGCCATCCTCCCCGCTCCGCGCCTTTCGTTTTTCTTTTTTCTTTTTTTTTTCTTCATTTCCGCGCCTGACATCCTCATCCCGCTCTCTTTCTCTGTTTTCTTTACGCTCCTTCCTCCTCCCCCCCCCGCCCTTTTTTCTCTCGTCATCGCTGACAAATGGCTCACCGTTGATTTATGCATGAGAAAACGAAGTCCGACGTTCGCGCGCGTCGCGATTAAAGGGAAAGTGACTAAAAATTCGAAAGTCTAGGAAATTAACGCGGATTTAAGGTTTTTTTGGTTTTTTTTTGGTTATTTAAGAAAGAGACTCCAGTAGAGGAATGTCGTTTGATTTCGTCGTAATTATCGATAAATTTTTTTCTTTTTACTTCAATTTATATTTTGTTTGGTTCTCGTTTTTGACACATCGTCCTGCGAATGTTCTGTCTCTCTCCGAGTCGCGTTCGCTTTCTGAGGAGTATTTTGCCGGGACGTTGAATATAATAAGGGACAATTAAAAACGGACCATTTACTGCAACATCGTTGATATTGTATACGCGCATTTTTGCATGTCATTGTTCCTTTCCCCATTTTTTTTTCTCGCCTCGAATATATAATATCTCGGTCTCGCTTTTTCGCATTATTCGTGAAGGAACGGTGACAAAAGGGAGAGAGACACGCGCCATGAAAAAATTTTTCCCTAAAAATGTCCCCTCCCGACAGCCAAGGTCGCGCTGACCTCTTCGACCCTTGACTCTCTCTTCGTCCTTCGTTCTGCCAGATGCAGATTCCGATTTTTTTTCTCTCCCTCGCCCTCCCCCCTTCGCTCCTAGCCGGCGGACAATGCTCGTGGAAATTTGATTTTTCTCCCTAAAAACACGCTCCGCCGTCTCGATCCTGTTTTTCAATGCTTCTCGCACACTCGAGCGGCGAAAACGAGCGGCTGAGGCTAATGGCCGATACTTTTTCTCCCCTAATGTCCGCAGAGATATATATTAATGCATTCGTACGCGCATACTAATTCACTTGAATTTTTCGGGAAACGGGCGATTCTCTCCTCCGATTTTTTCGATGGGGTACGGGCAACGACGAAGAGAGAAAAATTCGAGCTCCCGACAATGATTCACTGGCTCGCTCTCGCTTCAACCCCCGAAAAATCAACGGTCAGACTCCGTTCATTTGGATGCAGGGGGAAACGAAGCGAGAGAGAGAGAAACTTCGATCGGACTGAGAAAAAAATGATAAATTTTTATGGGACTCGAGATAATAATCGGTGAAAAGGAAGCCCAGAAATTTTCACATTTTTCTTCTTTTTTTTTTGAAATTAATCGTGCGCGCGCCGCCTTCTGTTCGTTTCGCACTGACCGGAGCACAAAAAAAAACGATCCTTGCATAAATCATTTTCGTATCGTATTCTCGAATTTCAGATTTTATTCTTTCTCGCTCGTATTGTCAGTGATAATAATCGAAATGAAAATGTTGGACGACCACTTATTCGGATGAAAGTTCGAAGCGCGAGCTTGATTTTTTTCTTCGGCTTTTTTTTAAGATTCCATGTTTCAAATGGAAAATAATGGAGAGTGGAAAATCGATAAAGTGCAAACGTGGGCGTGATGGGGAAACGCGCGGAGTGGTCAGTCCCTTGTTTGAGTGACCGTTGCACGTATTCTGCAACGAATTCTAAGGTCCGAATATGTGTTTGTTTTTTCTCTCTCTCTCTTGCTCGAGCGACTATCGGCGCTGCCGGCTGTTTTCTCTAAGCAGAGCGTGTGTACTCGCGCGCAGCTGTCATTTTTTCTCTCCTTCCTTTCTTTCCTTTTCCAATCATTTTCGTGGAACGTCCAAATTGTTTTAGGATGTATTATTCTATCGGTGTCGCCGTCTCTTTCTTCCCGGCCGCGAAATGCGAACCGGTCGAACGGCAAACAAAAAATGCCTCGATTTGCTAAATATTATCGCAAAAATTTGAGGATACGTTTCGTTTTGAACGTAAAAATACGATCGATGAGAGAGACAGAATTTGGCAGGATTTATCTTTCGGATTATTCGTTGAAAACGAAAAAAATTATTTTGACGCTTCGGTTTCGTCACTTTAATTATTAAAAAATCTCAAAAAAATGTTGATTCTCATTTTCTCAAGCTGGCAAGGCACGGACATGAACAGCTTATGAATTTTCCGTCATTGTATATTTTAGACTAGACGTATTGTTTGGTTTTTTTTACGTGTTTTTCTTCACTTTACTTTATTATTATCTTTATTCTTTATTTTTTATTATTATTTCGGTATTTATCCTCGTTCTGTTTAATATTCACGATAAAAAATCTATATGCACTCGTGCGATGAGACCGAGACACATTATTTACGAACTTCAAGACTTTTGGTCGCTTCGTTTTGTTTTTTACTTTATTTTGCTTTCGCGCGGCGCGCTCCGAAATTCTGAATTCCTTTTCTTGTGATAAACAATCGTCGAGGAAACATCGAACCGGTTTCGCATTTATATTATTATAGTATTTAACATTTTAAATAATTCTTTTTTTCTCTCTTTTTAGTTATTTGTTTTCTTTTGCTCTTTTTACGCGTTGGCTGTGTATACGATTGTACTCTTTGTTACGGGGGTTATACTGCCGTCCACCCTGAGTTATTTTCCATTATTTTGTCTTTTTCTTTTTTTTTTTTAATTTCGATATCAATCGATTTACCTTCTTGTGCGTTTTCGCTCTACAATATTCGTCCTATCTTTTTTTTTGTTTCGTCACTCACTCCACCCTTGCTTCGCTTTAATAGAATATATCCTTTGTCTAAACTATTATTTCTTCTCCGTTACGCACTCTTCCTTCTCATATTCGCCGGTTTTCATTCAATTAGTAAAATATTGACTAGACGATAAAATAACGTGTATCCGGGGAAAAAGGAATCTTCCTGTATTCTCGGCTAAACAAAATACTCATTGTCGGAATGACGAGCGAGGAACTGTCGTTTCACGTGGAGAGAAAAATAAAATGGATGAGAAGAAAGAAAAGGGAGAGCGACGAGCCTCTCGCTTTTTTTCTTGCCGATCACCCTCCCCCCATCCTTGTATTCTATAAAGTTAAAATAGGAACTTTGTCGATCACCCACATATCGTTTATCAGTTACAATTAATATTTACAGTCATAACATCGCCATTAGAATATATTTGTAACAACGAGGTTTTTTTTTTTCGTGAACCGCGAGGGCCCTGGAGGCAAGATCTGCGCTTTCTTTTTCCTGTACTCTCTTTTTTTCGTATTTTCTTTTTATCCTCTCCTCTCATCCTCTTTAATTAAGCATCGAGATTCGATCGGGACGCGCTGCTATAACTAAGTTTTGATAACAATTTCGGTATAGCATCGTGACGATCGATGAAAGAAACCGTGTACCGTGATCGAGAAAATAATGAGAATCTTCCAAGCTTACGATATCTGTGCTCGTCGACTAATTTTTAATTCTTCATTTTTACCTTTCTTTTTTTTTTAAATCTTTCCTTCAAAATGAACTCGTACGTCGTACTCGGCCTGTATTCATATAAAAATCTTTTGTTCTCGTTAAAAAAATATCTATCTCGCTACACATGGTCTCTCGTGAATTGTTCACAATCTTATTTTCCTCATATTTCGCTAGCTCTTCGCGCCACCTCATCATTCTCCCTCTCATCTCATAGGAACCAATACCGCAACGTGCTCGTGTTTCAATATCGTGACAGCGAATATAATATCCTCTATATATATATATTCTCTCTAATCTCTGTTAAAAAGTAAGTTCTTTGGCGACTGGTCGTATCGCGAGACTTTATCCTCTGGACCGCGGGGCGACCGGACATCGCGGGGAGTTTGGGGGGGCTGGGTATCAGTTTCAGGCAGGACTGAGGGTGAAGGAGGTCGTCAGCGAGGAATTAACTCGCGCCCGGACCGGGAGGTAAACGAGGGCCGGGGCGAATCGTCTCTCCTGGCTCGGCTCGTCGCCGAGTCTCAGGATCTCCCGTTCCTCGATGAGGAACGGCTGCATCATCGTCGTCCCGTCCGCGTTCGAATTCATGTCCTGCGGCATCGCGTAACTTGCCGGCAGCTTGTGCTTGTTCGCGACGTCCCGTAGCGTTTTGCTCAGCTCGTCGATCACGCTCTCGGTCGCGTCGCCCATCGACTTGTGGTCCTTTCTCACGTGTTTTTTTATCCTGTTAAGATTCGCGGTCGCGTACCCGCACTGGGCGCACTTGTACGCCCCCTGCGGCGTCACCTGGACCGTCGAGTCCTCGGGCTTCTTCCCCGCGTCCGAATTAGGTTGCGCCTGATGGGGAGGACTCTGGCGACGATCCTCCTTCGCTTCTGGCTCGGATTTGTCGTTTATCATCTCGGTACTCCGGTCGATGTTCCCCGGACTGTCCAGTCGCTGCCCGCTCAGCAGCGGCCCCGGGAGCTGCGAGAGCAGACCCGAAAATTGGTGCCGGGTCAGCAAGTGATGGTGCAACAGTTCTGGCTGGACAAAGGCCTGCGAGCAAACCGGGCAGAGAAGAGTCCCACCGGGTTCGCTAACTCCTGGATTGTTCTCCTGGGGACTGGTGTGAGATCTCTCGTGGAGAAAGAGAAATGGCAGCACGGTCGTTGAGAAGTTGCAGTACGAGCAACGATAGCTTTTTGCCTGCTGGTCCTCGGCCGTTGAACCGAAGAGACTGGACAGGACCTGGTTTCCAAGACCTACGTACTCGTTGTTCTTCATCTGCTGCTGGACCATCTCCAGGCCGTTTGGAATCTTCAGGCTTGGATTTTGGGAGCCTGCTCTGTTGCCGATCGCGGTTGTGGTGCTCGTACTCCTGCCAACCTGCCTTGGAGAATTCTGATACTGGTGCTCGAGCTCGCGCCATTTATCGATCCCAGCCTTACCGTGATCACCCAACAGATGAGCCTTCAACCACTTTATGCTGCGGAATCGTCGGCTGCAGACCGGACAGACCTCCGTGAAGTGCGTGAAATACCGATGACTCAGGTCGCCCAGTTGATCGGGTTTCAGGGCTGAATCCTCGTTGCTGGACGATTCGAACGACTCTTGCTTGTTCGCCGCAGCCGCGTTTGCCTCGTCGACGATCCCATGGGTGTTCTGTTTATGAACCCGCAGAAAGTACTTGCTGCACAGCTCTTTGTTGCAGATGTTGCAAACGACACCACCGATCTGCGAGCCATTTTCTATCTCTATGTTGTGCATTTTCTGCATGTGCGTCTTCATGAAGTACTTGTTGCAAAGTTCCTTGCGACAGAGCTCGCAATAGCTCGAGGTTGGTGTCATCGAGGTGATCTTTCTCTCAGGTTGGGGAGTCGTCGCCGTCGCCTGGACCAGACCGGTAGATGGCACTGAGATCGTCACCGTCGCGCTAGTTTGGGGAATCGTCGACGGGTTTATTACCGATATCTGGGGGGTGCTGGTAGTTGAAATGCTGTTGGTAGGACTGTTCCGATGTTCATCCGTGATATGTTGTCTCAGAGCCTCCGGCGATTGGTACTCCTTCTCGCAGATCGTGCAAAAGGTCGAGGTCCCGTTCGTCTCGTTCTGCGAACCGATCGCGACCAGCTCGTTGCCGATTCCGCCGTGGTCCTGTCTCATGTGGGCCTTCAGAGTATTCAGATTCTCGCACTCTTTGCCGCAAATCCCGCAACAGAGGGCCTTGCTGGCTTCCAGCCCGTTCAGCTGCAAAATCATCGTCTGGAGTTTCTGAAGATCTTCGGATATGGAATCGGTCCGTTGGTCATTTGGGTCCGTCTCGGAGTCCCTCTTCGGTGACTTTTCCTCCTCCGGCTCGTGGATCTTCGCGCAGTGCGCCCGGTACAGGCCCAGAGTCTGAAATCGAATGCCACAGGGCTTGCACTCGAAATCCTCACCAGGACGATCTTCCGGGCAGCTGGTCGAGTTGCTGTCTGAAACGATGAGGTTGAGCGGACTAGTTTGAATCTGATGCCAACTCATGGTCCCTGGTGCCGAGTTTCCTTTCTCGTTATCCTGCACGTAGATCCCGTGTCTCTTCATCTTGTGCGTACGCAGGAAATACTTGTTACAGTATTCCTTGCAGCAAATTTCGCAGAACGCTTCGGGATTGATGACACCTAGTCTTCTGAGACGATCGACGTTGAATCCCGAGTCTCTGGCCTGCTGGCTCGACTGCGGCGAGAGGTGGCGCGGTGCTGGCATGAATTTCGCGTCTTCCTGCTCGACTCCGAATTCCTGCTTGAAGAGAGCTTCCATCGCACCCGGACTGTTCCCCGAGCGTTCACGATCCTCGTCCAGGCTTCCCATGGTGGCCGGCAACGAGTGCGACTCCTGACTGTCCAGAGAGTCATTGTGGACCTTCTGCTTGTGTTTCCTGAGGGAGTCGTCGTTCTTGAAACGTTTCTGACATACGTCGCAGGGAAGGGTGTTGCCCGGGGTTGAAACCGCGAGAGGCACCGGAACCTCGAGTCTCTGCTCGGTCTTCACGGGGTTGCCGGGAAATGCTCCGGCGAAGATACCACCGGGCATTCCCGACTCTCCCGCCTGATTCTGGCAAGGACCGTCGACGTAGATCCCATGCTTGTTGGCTTTGTGCGTTTTTAGGAAATACTTGTTGCAAAACTCTTTGTTGCACAGGTCGCAATAGGCGTCGGGGTTGAATATCCTGATGGGGGCCGGGCCGACGGGCGGACGGACGAGTTGTCCGGGGTCCGTAAGGGGAAAACCGGGCAAGGGGAGGTATTGCGCCAGGGCGCCGGGAAAGGTAAGGGCCTGCAGGTGATTGGGAACGGAAGTTACGGAAGATGTCCAATCGTCTGGGTTCTGAGACTGTTGCAACTGAACCTGGCTCTGGGAGCCGAACCAGTTGGCAGCGAAACTCTTGATGCCCAGACCCGAGAGGTTTACCGGACTCTCCGGGTCGTCGGCGCTCTGACTAGACGCTTCCTGCTTAACTCTAACGCCTTCCGACAACGGGGAGCCGTTCGGCCGTATTACGGAACCAATCGCGTGCTCGGACTCGAGATGTCGGGCCAACGAGTCCTTTTCCTCGAACGGCAGGGCGCAGAACTGGCAGCGGAACTCGCTGTTCAGGTTCTCGTCCTTCGGGTGGTAGCTCGGGACCCCGGCGTTTGCCGCTCGTCCGATGATACTTCGCGGATAGGCTTGCGGTGATATCGTTCTTGGCTTACCTTCCAGCAGCTGTGTCTCCTCCTCCTTCCCCCGCGTACCGTTTTCTCCGTTCTCGGCGTTATCGTTCGCGTTGTTCTCCTCCTCGTCGACGTCCTCGTTGTCCTCCTCGTCCTCCTCCCCCTCCTCATACTCCTCCTCTTCCTCCTCGTACTCCGGACGCTCCTCGGTGTTGCTCATCAGCGAGGCTGGAAATCTCACCGGCGTCGTCTGCTTCCGTCGCTTCTTCGGGCTGCAATTGTTGTCCGTCTCGTCGCGCACCCGCTTCCGGGCGTCCCGGTCCTCGCAGCTGCTCGAACTCTCGCTGTCGATCTCCGTAATCTGTTGCTCCATCATCATCCCCATTTGCTCACGGGCCACCGTCGATGCCATCGCGCCAACCTGCTCCGGCCCTCACCTCGCCCCTGCTCGTCTTCCTCGTCTTCTCCTTGTCCGCAACGATCCTATCATCCGAAGTGGCCCTGCACCTCGCTCTCTCGCTACGTTCAGTTTCTCTCCCACTGCAACAGCCCCCGCATACCAATTTTTATTTTATCGTTCTCATTGGAAATATCATAATAATCCAAGTCTGGCGATTAAACTAACGAAAATAACCCATACTGATATTTAAAAAACGTATGGTAGATCTTGTTTTATTCAAGTAACAGCTATGCTGATTATGTAATGCTGAATATAATTTATTCAGATCTGGAATATGGTATTTTTTTAATGCAAAATAATCTTTAATATAATGATTTTAGTATCCTGTTAAAATTATTATACTGAAAAAGGATACTTAAAAACACTTTTCATGTAATGATTTAAAGAGTATCATTATTTTAAAAGTACACTTTTAAATACTTATTACTTTTATACTTGATATTTTCAAAGGATAATTTGAAAATAAAATTGTTTTAAATTTATCTTTTTAAACTAATATCTATATACCAATGATTCTTGAAATATCTTTTTAATTTTTCGAAAATTTTCATGATTCGTAATTATTTAATTTAACACTCGATTGTTGAAGTAATTGATTTTAATTATTTTAGCAAATATTTAATTTCTGTTCTACATTTTTTTATTGCTTCATTTCGGAATGTTTTATTTACTGAAAACAATTTTTTTTTTCAGGGCATCCGGCGGCTCAAGATGTCAAATACAGGACTTATCAACCGGCTACTGTAAGTAAATTTTTATACAGAATATATTATACCAAATTTTACTGGGGTCTCATAAAGTGAGAATTTTTTTAATTCATTCAGTATGAACTAGAAGTCTAAAATTAGAATAAATTCCCTACGATGATTCCCTCCGTGATTTTTTTTATATCGACGAACCTATATATAGAACTTCAAATATGCCTAAAGTTGACCCACTGTTGCGACCTCAAAGTCACTATTAGAAATTCTTATCTGCGATCTTGATAATTTGCCAGATACAATATTTTCTTTTGCAGTGAAATAATGATTTATTGCTCCTCGCGTGTTAAAAATTACTTTATCTTCTTTTCTATTCTACTACATCAAATCGCTACATAAATTCATGGAAAAAAGATAAAAATCTATATTGAAATTCACTTATAATATTTTTTTTCGGAAAAAATAGAAGGGAAAGAATATCAAAGACAACTCGACGAAATTGTTATCGAAAACCCAAATTTTCAAATTCAATGTCTATAGTGAAACACATACGTTTTGAGAAAAAAAGTATTATTGAGTCAATTAAATTTACAGTAAAATTTAAGTAAAATTAAAAATGTCAATTATAGATTAAAAATAATTTTGATGCATTGAAAATTATTTAAAAATAAACCGTAGAACAAAAAATTTGAGGTTACAGGTTTTTTGCATCAAATTTTAAGGGTAAATAACGATAGAACGATAGATAACTTTTAATATCTAAAAATCAAACTCTTTATTTCAATACTCTCTAAGTTCAATAAATAATATGTTTAAAAAAATTTGAAAAAAGTATCCCATTCGGCTTGGAAGATATCTTTAAATTGTTAACACGTCACGACTGCACGATTTCGCGATAATTTTTAATACATTAAAAATCATTCCCTTTATTCTAGTTTATGTATTTTATTATCTAATGGTAGTAAACAGTATATTTAAAAAATGACAATTATTGGAAATCGTAGCTTATTGAAAAAAGGGGTTGGGAATTTTTTTAAAATATACATATTAAAGCATCGTAAAAAAAACTCGACTTGGAAGATGTATCTTTGAATTGGTAACGCATCATAATTTCGTACAACTTCGCGATAATTTTCAATACTTAAAAATCATCCCCTTTATATTATTCTCTAACAGTATAGTAAATAGCATATTTAAAATAAAGGAAATTATTGGAAATCGTAGCTTATTGAAAAAAGGGGTTGGGAATTTAAAAAAATGTACGTATTAGAGCATTATAAAAAAACTCGACTTGGAAGATATATCTTTGAATTGTTAACGCGTCATGATTCCGCACAATTCCGCGATAATTTTCAATACTTAAAAATCATCCTCTTTACATATATTATTCTCTAATGGCAGTAAACAGCATATTAAAAAAAAATGTCAATTATTGGAAATCGTAAAGTATCGAAAAAAGGGGTTGGAAATTTTTTTAAATATACGTATTAGAGCATTGTCAAAAAAACTCGACTTGGAAGATATCTTTGATTTGTTAACGCGCGACACGACTGCGCGATTCCGCATGGGCTGCGAGAAAACAGTGAACAGATCCGGCGAAATCTCTCCCCTCCCAGTCGTCCACGAAAAACATTCGTTCCGGCTAAGAGAGAATGTCTTTTCTCTCGTGTACGAAAGAAAAGCGAAAGTTGTCGCAACGCTGGACGCCCCCACGTCGAATTTTTCTTCATGTCTCTGTGCGAGAGGGCAAGAAGCGCGGGGTTTTCTCTCTCTCTCTCTCTCTCTCTCTCTCTTTCTCTGTCCCGTCTCGGATGGTAACGGAGCCTCGGAGCGATCGGGACATGACTCATGTGCCAACAGCACCCTCGCTTTTGGGGATGAAACCGAGAAATTCGTGGATAAATCCATACAGACGTATAAATATAACGTGTATAAACAGCGGCCGGCGGCATTTTTCGTAAAGTTCATATTTCGAGGGTCGTCGCTTCCTTCTTCCTCGCGCTCAAACGCTCAGGGGGTTATTGTCTCCGATAATTATTAATCCCCACTCGGGAGAGAAAAAATCGTCCGCGTTTTTCGAAAGACACACACTCGTCCATTTGTTTGCCATTCAAAGTAAAATAAGTTTCACCCGAGAAATACTGATGGCTTTTATTCTTCCTTCATTCCGTCCAAATTCGATCTAGTTTGTCACGTAAAGTGACAGCGCGCCGCTTTCGAATACCCGCATAAACCCCCATACCACCAACCCCATTTTCTCATTATTTGAGCTATAAAAAATTTTTCCTCCGCGCATGTTTGCGCTTGTGAAATATCTCACTGTCATTTCCTGCTCGGACGCGAGACCTTCGATCACACACCGGCAACGCGCCGTGTCATCGTAATTATACGTCAACGATAATTTTTCGTTTTTATTCTCCCATTTCACCCGTTTTTTTTTGTGCTCTTTAAACGCGAGCCCGCTTCAACGCGACCTCGAAAAAGCTGCTCCCTCCTCCCCTTCTTTTCGCCCAGTCACGAAATTTCATTGCTCTCGAAAACTTTTTATTATTCCTATAATCAGTCATGAAAAATTCAGTATCGACTCGATTTATCTACGATCGATGATTTTGTCATACTAAAATTTAAACCGGCTTGTTTCTCACCTCGATCACACGAATGCCATTTCTCAGGCTCGTTCCTTTCGTCGCCTCGATTTATTTTCACTCGTCTCGCGCACGCACACTTCACATTTCTTTAAAGTCTCCGCGGCGGCTGATGAGCTCGATCCTCGCTCGTCATCGCTCGTTCACTGGGCGGCGATCGCGGAGCTTTTTTTGCGTCACGAAGCGCCGGCCGGCGTGCTGACGCGGAAGACGGCGGGCTCTCGCACGTCGCGCGGCGAAAAATCGTGGAAAATGCCGGGAAAAAGCGAGGTAGGAGAGGCCGGCCGAGGTCCAGGCGGAAGGGCGTTATCGGCACGTGGCTGGATTTTTCGTTGAGCGACGGAGACGAGAAAGAGAGAGAGAGAGGGGGGGGGAGTTAGCGGGAGGGGGTTGGACGGGTGACCGGCTCGAGGTAGGGAAAAAAAACGAGTCCGACAGAGGGGCTGATTTTTCTCGGAGGCTGTCACGGAGCGACACGCCGATTGGACAATGGTCAGATTCTCTCTCTCTCTCTTTTTTTTGTCTTTCTCTATCTCGCGATTTTTTCGTCGCTCTCCCTCTCCCCTTCCCCACCCCGTTATTTCCTTCCCCCGAGGGACTCGCGCGCTTCGTCGCCGGTATAAACGCAGAAACGTGTAAAATCGTCAACACGCGACGATGAGAGCAGCCCCGTGGATAATGCCAAAAATTGCGAGAATCATAAATGAAAAGTAATGAGGGTCCGAAATGGCGACTCCCCGCTGTATTTTTTTTCTCCTGGTTTCCTCGTTCCTTTCTTCGGGGGGGAGGCCCTCTTTGAATCCACGCCGAGCAATTTTTATTCCTCGATGAAATATATCGTCCCGAATAATAAGGGTTGACCTTATATTTTCTCTCTCTCGCTCTCAGCTCCTTATACTTTTCTCCTTCACGAATCGTCGAACCTCGAAAAGAAAGAAATGTTCACGACACCGTAGCAATTTTTGTACCGTCGATGAAATATCGTTGCGGCCTCGGAATTTATTCTCTCTTTTTTTTTTCTCTCTTCTGCTTCGCCGTGTCTCGTTCCGTCTCTCTGTCGTTCTCCGCTATTTCGCGAAGGGGAACGTTGAAGAGGGAGGGGAATGAGAAAATTAGGTCCTCTCTCGCTCCCTCCCTTTCGCACTCCTTATTTTTTCTGCGATAGGTAAAGGTGCGCGATCTTCGGGCGCGCGCCCGAAAATCTCTTCTCGATCTCTTTTTATACTCGCGCTCCCCTCCGGCGACGAGGGACACGCGCGCGGCCTTTCTTTTTGCTTTTTTTTCGTAAATTCACCGACGCGGTCACTATAGCGACGATCGCGCCGAGAGAATGAAATGAGATGTGGCCTAAGCGCCCTTCACTGATCTGTCACACCGTCGATTTTTCTCCCTCCACCCGTAAAACTCTCTCTCTCTCTCTCTCTCTATCTTTCTCCATCTCCTTACCACCACCACCACCACCACTACGAGCATCCGCCTCATTTCCACCACCAATGTCCTACAAAACGACCAACGCCGATGCCTATTTTTTCAACATCGGACATCGAACTCTCGGCCGGATCTTTACCCCCGAATTTCACCTCTATCCCGCGCTCACAGCCCACATCGATACTTTTGACTTCCACGTTTCTCCATCGATTTATTATTTATTCACGACTCCTGAATACCCGCTACCTATACGCGCTCTCTTATTCCTATACAATTCAATTTCTTTCACATTAATTCTTTCGTCGATCCAAGCTTTAATCAAACTCAAGTACAGTCTTTCATTAATCATTAATCGTTTTTTTTTTCATTGTGAAATATTCATTTTATTGTAAAGTACTAAAGTAGTTTTATCTTTCATTACTAATTTATCATTTTTTTATTTTTAAATATTCATTTTATTGTAAAATTCTCAAATAGTTCAGTATTTCATTATTAATTAATCACTCTTTTCATTGTGAAATATTAATTTTATTGTAATATACTCGAGTAGTTCAGTCGATCTTTATTAATTAATCACTCTTTTCATTGTGAAATATTAATTTTATTGTAAAATACTCGAGTAGTTTAGTCTTTCATTATTAATTAATCACTCTTATCATTGTAAAATACTCCAGTAGTTTAGCCTTTGATTATTAATTAATCATTTTTTTAAATGTAAAATATTTATTTTATTGTAAAATAATCGAGTAGTTTAGTCTTTCATTATTAATTAATCATTTTTTTATTGTAAAATATTTTTACTAAATTTTTATATTGAAATATGAAACATGTTTTTTGTACTAAAAGTGTAAAACTGAGATCGGAAAAAAAATATTTGTGTAATATTTTTGACAACTATGTGAAACATTTTTGCTTTCTCATCTTTTATTATTTATTCACGACTGCTTTGTGTCAATTTTAATTTCTGTCACAGTAATTTTTTCGTCAATCCAAACTTGAAGCAGCTCAAGCAACAGTACTTGATGAATAATTTTCCTATAGTAAAACATTTTTATTGAATTTTATTTTGAAAAATAAAAAAAAATATCTATGTAAAATTTTTTTTCAATGTTAAAAGTATTAAAAGAAGATCGATGAAAGTATATGTTTAGAAAATTTCTGACAATTGTGTGAAGCAAAATAAGAACGTGTTTCTAAGTAAACAAGAAGAGAGACAAAGATTTTTTTAGTACAAAAAGATATGAAATAGTTCACTACAAATTATATTCATAATATATATTTGAAAAATGATAAAAACGTACTTTTACTAAATTAAATTAAAGTTTCAAAACGACGAAATTTAGTTTTCACTTTAAGTATAAAATAATAAAACTAGTATAAATAATGAGAATAAATTTTAAAAAATATATAATTTGAGAAAAGAATACAACTCATGTCGAACATTCTAGAGATTATTTTAAATACTTGGATATCTATATTAAAAAAAGACATGAGGCCTCTAATTGATTCATCGCATTATGCGGAGCGCATTGACTTTTGGCTAATCTCTACTCATTAGAAAAAAATTTGACGTGCGCTGCTTTGGAAATAATGAACTTGAAGTTAAAATAAGTTATAATAATTATTAATTGCATTTTGCAACAATTTTCTGGAATTTCTCATCATAAAGTGGATATCGACGAAGACACGAAAAGATATCGCCACTTGAAATTTTGAAATTTTCCTATTTTTGATTCTCGAAAAATCAGTCTGGATGTCCTTGAACGCGCTAAATTTTCTCAGCTCACTTTTAT
>JAPYYW010000989.1:0-36442 GCA_030522545.1 Cremastinae sp. A BG-2022a
AGCTCGGAACTCGAGTCAGAGTGGGGGAAGCGCTCGAGCGAAAAAGCGGGGAAGCGTTCTTATTGAATCGTTCTTATTGGGGTAGTGAACTGTATATGCGTAAATAGACATGTATAAACATGTAAATACATGCATATATACGTGTAAATTTCTGTGTATATATGTGTAAATACGTGTAAATACGTGTAAATATGTATAAACGTGTAAATTCATATGTATATAATTGTAAATACATGCATATATACGTGTGAATTTCTGTGTATATACGTGTAAATATACATGTATAAACGTGTAATTTCATATGTATATAATTGTAAATACATTTATATACGTGTATAAAAACATGTATAAAAATGTGTAAAAATATGTATAATATGTGTAAATAAATGTATATAGATGTATATAAAAATGTCCATATTTACAAATGTAAAAATGTGTGTGCGCGCGTACTTCGACATTACAAAAATGACGTCAGCCTCCGTTCGCGGTGCATTACGCATGTGCGCGCGGGTTCGTTAAAAAGAAATCGTAGCAAGGTCGCGGCTCGATCCTCCTCCGTACATATATTCCCGCTTTTATAAATTTCGCGCTCGCGCGGCATAACCGTGCGCGATATGGAGAAACAAATAAAAATGGAGAAGTTGCGCGAAACTCGCGGGTTTTATGCGGTACGGAGGATTTTGTTGCAAATGAGAGAAGCCGCTCCGAAATACTCGACGCATCGGTTTTCACGTGTTTCACGCATATTGCGACACGCACACATTCTTCTAAAAAATATATAAGTATGTATATATGTATGCATGTCGCGATTTTGCAGTTATGCCTTTATGGATTTAATTTATATTGAGGAATTTCACACGGATTAAAAAGTCGTCCGGGGAGGGAGCCGCGAGCGAGACGGAACGCGACGAACGTTATTCTCTCTCCTCGTCATTAAGAAAGTTTTCTCAAGGGATCTCCTTATTGCTCCTCATTTTTATCTTCTTTTTTTTCGTCTTCTCTCTTTAAATTTGGACTCTTTTCGCTCCCCTGCCCCGCCAGTCGAGAGGGTTTACAACGCGAGAAACGACAAGTTCCCTCGATCTGACCGCGTGTGCGTTTTACTTTCCTTCATACCAGCTGCGATACCGCTGATCCGGCCAGTACATGCGCTGCACTAATTACTGCACTCGTGCATGCACTTCCTACACACGTTGACACATGTGTATTATATTTAACGATGGATAATACACGCTCGGATTTAAAAAAAACGAAGAACGTTTCGTATGTATAATTGGAACGATTTTCGTGCGAATTAATTTTTTGAAATATAAACATTAGATTATAATTATACAAACATATGTGTTTAATATTTTCTGGATGATGAAAAAAAGACAATTATTAATTTTTTGAAATACATGCATAAACATACGATTATGGTTAAAAAAATTACTGTTTTTTTCGGAGAGTATAGTGTTTATTATTTTTAGGATGATGAAAAAAGAAACTTATCAAAATTTCATATATCTTTTAGTAAAAATATAATAGTGATTCCTGAATGCAATTAAACATTTCTTTCTTAATTAACATTAGAAAATCTTTTTATTTAGTTTTGAATTTTATTGCTGAATCATGAACAAGTTTTGGTGTTGCCAAACTGTCACATTTTATTCCAATGAGATTTTGCAGTTTATTTCAAGACATGTAATCGTGTAAATGAATATCACACTGAGAGAAAAGTGTGGTAGATATTATTATACAAAAGTGACAATTAAATCGATTATTATTATTGAACTAATTACATTTTATTTAAATTCTATTCTAAATATATTGCATTGAACTATATAGAAATATATTTAATTGTGATCTAATTATAGTGTAGTTGTCACTTTATGGTAACATTTACTATCGTGATATATCTCTCAATGCAAAATAAATAGACATTGATATAAAATCCAAGAATCATTCTCCACGTGATGATTCTCCAGAATGATTTTTCATATATATTAAAATCAACAATACAAATGTATAAATAATAAAAATAGTAATTTTTTGAATGAAATTTAATACACATATAGATTATCATGTACAAAAATGATAACATTTTACGAATTTTCTGTACTCTCAGAGGAATTTAGAAGCGAAACTTTCATCGCTCGTTTACTCTCGAAGAAGTTATACTTCAAAATTCGTTCCCAGTATCTTTCCCGTCGTTATTACATTTTTTATTTGTTTTAATTATTCATTATAAAGCTACCGTTGCTGGTGAAAAATCGTTTCACTCAAGGTAGAGTATCCCATATACGTGTATTTACGAGAGAGCAGAGGGCTATTAGCGGGCTAAATTGCGAGTTGATAGAGAGAGAGAGAGAAAGAGAGAGAGAGAGAGAGAAGGGAGAAAAGGCCCGGCAACGCCCAACAGAGTCGAAACCCCGATGTTCGCATATTTATATATACAACTACATATACGTATACGAAACTTTGGTCGTGTGTTGCACACACGAGCGAGGCTATAACTGCATTTGCGAGGTGCAGAGTCGCGGACAGAGTGCAACGAAATCGCGAGAAAAAAGAGACAAGTTTCTCGAGGAAGAGAGAGAGAAATTTCATTCGTGCCCTGCTCATGTGTATATACGACGAAAAAAAATATGATGGCGAGAATCGTGGGTCACTGGGTCTAATTAGCAATCAGCGATTTATCTCACCCGGATCGTAAGGTACAAGAAGTTGGGCAATGGCCACTGAGGACTTTCTGGCAACGGGCTATTCGAATTCTTGCCTTCTCCGAGAGGAGCTTTCCGCTCACTCCGAAACTCTTTTTTCTCTCATTACCGAGCAAAAAAAGTATACAGTATACGAATTCATATTCCCGCGCGTACATGTCGTAAATAATTATTTTATTCCCGAGCTTTCTCGTTTGCATCTGAGAAATTGTTTGAATTGTCGAAAAATGTTTGCGCCGCGATCCTTGACCGGTGTTAGAAGAATAAAAAAAGTGTCCCTCTCGCTCGAGGACGGGGAAGAAGGATTATAATGCCCAACGACGCGGTGGTGCATAATAATAATTTTTTTGAGAAGCTGCAGTTTAAGCGCGTAAGCCGCGTGAAAGTGCTGAGGTTAATTGTTAATTATTGTCCGGCCGATAAATGTCGTCGTTTTCGGAGAGAAAAAAAAATAAAGTTCGAGAGAAGCCGCGCACGGCAAAACTTTATTCTCTCATGCGTTGCGCCGTCTGCGGTAACCCAACGGCACGTCACTTATTATTAATTATTCGATTATAACCTCTATACGCGCGAATCCGCAACCGGATTTAATTTTTTCTTCGTTTTTTCTTCTCTCTCGCTCTCTCTCTCTCTCTCTCTCTCTGTTCTCTCTCCAACATATTTTTTCCCTCGTTTTACACATTTTGGGCACAAATGTACTACAGAATTAAGAAAGTCCGCGCGATCGTGTGTCACTCGGTGTTGCGAAAAAGAGCTAAGAAGAAAAAGAGAGAAAAATAAAAGATGAGGATGAAAATAAGAGAGGAGGCAGAAAACGAGAATAAAAGCGAGGGAAGCGTATATTATTTATAATGCACCGAGTGGCCACATTTGCTGAAAAATACACCGCAAAAATGTTCGCCTCGCCTGTGCGCGCGTTCGTGTCCTCGCTATACTATAACGTTCCGTCGTCTCTCTTTCCTCGTGGAAATCCATGTGCGCATTAAATGTCATATCTAGCCTTTTTAGTATACACGATATAATGGAAAATCGATTCCGTCCGACCGTTTATTTCATCCTTTAAGGGAAAGCTGTTCGCGGTTTGAGAGTGTATCGCGGAAATCGAAACGCCGATGACGGAGTCTTCGTCATTTTTATTTCTATATGTATATATATATATTCCTCGGAGGCTCGCTGAAATCGACGATCCTGCGAGTTTGAGATCAGGTGCGTGCGAGTGAAGGGAAAACAATGGCGGCTTTCGGAAGAGCGACTCGGCTCCTGCTTGACCTCCGGATGTCCCGTTCGGCAAGGACAAAATTCTCATCTGGCGACTTCGATCTTAAAATATTATTCGAGCGGGCACTCCTTTGATCGAGGTCGCGCTCCGCGATTGAAGCTTGCAGCCTATATGCATCGATCTATACTGTTTTTTTTTCATCTCAATTGCAAATATGGTAGATTTTTTTACTATGAAAAGAACTACACTAATTATCGTGGGATTAAATACATTTTTGATTTTGTATTTTACAAATGGTCTCACAAATCTTTGTCGACGAAAAATAAACATGTCTTATTCTGTTTTTTTTTTCAGTTTAATATGAAATTGCACAAAAAATATTGTTATCACCGAAATTGATAAAACATTTTAAAAAGTTATAAATAATTAGCTATACATTATGAAATAGTATTAAAATTTATCAGAGAAATAGTAATAAATTTTTATACATTGTTAATTCAGGCTTAAATTATATTTAACTAATATCATTATTAAAATGTATTTAGTTTTAAAAAAGACAGTATAGTTGTTACTTCATAGTTGAAGATTTATCGTACCGATAGTCATCTTCAAAAGTATAGCAAATTAGGATATCGACTGTTAACACTTATTTTAACACTTCACAAGCACTATACAAATATTTTCCTTCGATTTTACTTATCTTCATATAAATTTCTTTTAATAGGCCATGCATTGTTTGAAAACTTTTACTTAGGAAAACGACCTGATTTAATAAAGTGAAATTCAGGTTAATAAACTCGATCATATATATGGATTAAAAAATATTACATGTTTTATAAAAATTAAATATATAATATATCATATAAAACACAGTTAAAATTGTTTTTAATAAATAAATATGAAAAAAATACGAAGTTTTTAATTTTTATCTCACAAGACAGACAGTGAATATATTGGTGAAATTTTGAAGTGATGCAGATATAGAAGCATTGCTTATCTACACACATTTTTATCAATTTCTAAGTGCATAGTTCTCCAATACTTTAAAAACTCGTAAACAAGTATAGTGTGAAACGTTTCAAATTTTTTTGTGAATTATTTTTTTATACCTTTTAAGAATCGTATACCAATAAGTTCTATAAATTTCTGGGTATTTTGACATAGAGGCAATAAATCCTGAAATCTATCATCATGATTTCTCTCTCGGTGCGTTTTTCCTCGAAGAATTCTGAGAAAGCGGAACGCGGCTTGAGAAATGAATCGGTGGACGCTAAAAAAGAGGGAAGGAAGGTCAAGAAACGGAACGGAAACTGATCGTCGACTCCATCGACGGGATGAACAAACGTCCCGAGGAGCGATGACGTTTGTCTCCGAGACCGCGCGGGACGTTCGCCAGGTGGCCGAACCGATTCGCTCTGACCACAATGGCGAGCGTAGGCTGAAATTGTGCGTACGCTCGGCGATATACTCCGTGACTCCGGTGTATTTATTTATCGTCATTACGATTGCTTACGCTTTGCAAATCCCCGAGAGAAGGGACATGAAAATATTTTGTGCTGCATATACGAGCAAAAAAAAAAAAGATTCGACTGACAGGAGAAAGAAGATAAAAAACAGATTTTACAATCCGATATGTCCTTTAATTCCAGTTCATTTAATTTAAATGAAAATTGGCAGGCGCGTCGAAGATATAAAAAAAAAAGAATTGAAATTTCGCTCTTGGAACGGTGGTCGCGTCGACGTTTACAAAAATAATTTGCATCGGGTGAGGAATCGTGGCTGTTAAAAGTCTTTTCTAGTCTCTTAATGCACACAAATAATTCTCTCTAAAGGCTTGTACATACATATGTATATTCGTACGTATCGTATAATTAGCGTGGGCGACACGAAACTCGTCGAGCAGTGGAAGTTTGAAGAAAATGAGCGAGAGAACGGGTGAGATTTTCTGAGCACGTTTTCATCGTGTGCGTGCGTGTGTATGTCTCCATCACTCGGTCAGCAGAGTTCTTTAGCTCGAGAGGATATTTTCATTGTTTCCACCGCGTGTGTCGTTATCTTCTGCTCACTTTCTTCCTCCCTCGATGATGATTTCCTCATTGCGCATCAACCATATTTATAAGAACGATAAAAATAGAGAGAGAGGAAAGGGAAAAGAATATGAAAGGAGGGAATCAAATCTTGGGTTCATTGACAACGTCGACAGGCGCGATATTGCCGATCGTCTCGAATGTCAACTAGGCTCACTTCCTTCCTATCGACCTATAGGCAGCTCGACGCTTGTCCTTTCCTCCGTCGAGTATATACGCGTGTTTGTGACTACGGATGGGACTCTCGTTCGTCCTCGTTGGCTCTCTTTGCCTCTTTGAATTTCAATCGGGAGCCTCGTTTGTTCGCGTTTGTCTGTACCATACGTTTTACTTCTAGCGCGCTCGCGACCAACCCGTGGATCTGCACCGGTTGCTATCTCGACAGAACGGGGGTCTTACCGACATCTGTGTCAAAAGCAAACTCTGCACGAAAACTCAAATGGAAGAAAAAAAACAAACTTTTTCTCTAAATTTAAGCAACTTTTAAGTTTCTTTATATTTTGAAGTTCTTATACAAGTACTTTGGAAGATACATATACGTTTTAAATAGATATCTGACGTAAAAATTAATAAATTAATCACTTTTTATCTTTTGCCCCATATAAATTGTGATCTCGTTTTAAATTGAATTTTATTATTTCAGACATCCTTGTAAAGAAAGTGTTTTTTAAAGAATACGGTTTACCTTTCCTTAAGGTAACTTTATTCTTATTTTACAAAATTAGAATATGATTAACACATGAATGAAAAAGTCGAAACAATTATTGGTGTGATTGGACATCTTTTTAAGCATATTTCTGATTTAAATGTTTCTATGTCAATTATTGAATTTATCGTATGCTTTTTCATTATATGAATCCAGGAAAGATTCATTTTTAAAAATATTTCGTGCAAACTGGACAATACGAAATTTTATGAAAAAAATAATAATGACAAAGCTTTTATTTTATTTTTTGTATGACGATACTAATTTTGTAACATAAAATCAATATAAAATTTCGTACAACTATTTACAATTTATCCTTAAAATCTCATCCTATGGTAATGAATTTTTCAATCGTCGCAAAATTTTTCACGACGTTTTAAAAACATTTTTTTATCAATGTATAACATTTTCAAAAATTCTATCATAATCAATTTCGAATATAAAACGTTCCTAAAAATAAGCTGCGTGCAATGTAAACGTGTTCCAATAGTTGGACAGCTACATGTTTTCACACTTTATCTTTGTTTAAAAAATATTCAAACAAAAAAATTTAGCGATTCAAAACTCATTTTATGCGTTAATTTTAAATAATATTTTTAGTAAATAAATACAGAAGAAAGTGAGTCTGTTCCAATAAATGAACATTATGAAAAATAAACTTAATTGTATGTAAAAAATAATCCATATGATTTTATTGAGAAAAAAATAATTCAAATATTAAAAATAATATAGCAAAAATTGTCCAACTATCAGGACGTAATGTCCATTTATTGGGATATTTTCCTTATATTGTCGCGTTTTAAGCAACAAATGCGTTGTTTTCCGTCGATTGTCCGCAAGAATTCGATTAATCAATGCATCGTTTGATAATGAGAGAAGAATAAAAAAAAAACGATAGCTATCGAGACCGGAAAGAATATCGATGCCGTTAGCCCGTCGATGCACTGAGGAAGCACTTCCGTGTGCCGTTCGATCGAACGCACGTACCATCGACATTCACGACGCGTACGAGCGTGTCCTGGTGCTCGTGAGGACGTGAGACCGGTATGTCTCACTCTTCATTCGCCGCTTATGCGATTTATGTACAAATATATATATTATTAACACGCAGCCGCATTATTTTGTCCTTTTCCATATACATATTTTTTTAAATTCCCCTCGCCGCAGTTTATACTCGCTCGCTCGATTTTATCGTCCGGTGCTCGACGATAGGAGTATACAGGAGTAGTTATTAAACCTCGTAACTCTTGCGCCCGGTATACCGGCTCTCTTGTATATATATTTTCGGTCTGGAGCTCGCCGGCGAACTTGCGCGCCGATATTCGTCGTCGTATATCCGCGTTTTCATATCGACGCGAGATGTTTTCTCCTTCGTGTTTTTTTTCCCCCCGATTTCTCTCTCCCTCTCTTTCTTCCCCGGTTTCCGTTCCGTTTCTCCAACATTTTCGTGCGAAATTACCCGAATATCTCTCCTTTATTTTTTTCCACCTTTTTCCTCACTCCGTCGCGCCGTCGTCTCTCGCGTGTGTGTTTAACGACCACGAGAGATCTCCGCCACGTCACGGGTATAAATAAATCGTTGTCGGATATTATCGTTGCATATTCATACGTTGGAGAGCGTTTTCATATATATATGACGGCGAGAGGGAGAGAGAGAGAGAGAGACGTGAGGGGCTGCTACGGGGCTCACCGTGGGCGAACCGGATCGAGATATGTCGAATCGGCGCTGAGGTGACGCTCGCTTTTTCTCGCGACTCCTTACGTATTTATTTTTTACGTTAACGGGGGCCCCGATACTTTCGTCCACAAAGTAATGACCGTTCGCCGCGCTGATATCGGAGCTAAAATAGCGATCTAAGCGAATTTTTGCCCTGGCAACGATCGCAATCGACGTCTCATTGACAAAAAATCAAACTTTTATCCACTATTCACGCAGTAAACAGTACCATTTTAGAGGAGCGAGCTGTCAAATGCGGGCAATCGAGAATATCCTAATATTACGAATTTACGAGGCGCTCCCTTTTTTTCCTCTCTTTTGTTTGAATAAAGTAGGTGAACTTGTGCGCATTTGCGAGCAATAAAAGCTCGATTATTTACAAAAGTGTTTCTTTTTTTTTTTTCTTCGGAGATGGAATTCACGAGTGGCGGAAAGCGGAGAGAAAAATACAGAGAGAGAGAGCTCCGGGGAATTAACTCCACGCATCAATTTTTTTTTTTTCATGCTTGTTTGTTTTCTTTAATTCGACTTTATATTGTTGCTCTTCTCGCTGCACGTGAACACAAAGCGGTGATATAATAAGGTGAACGCTCGTAGATCTTCCGCAAGAAAAAAGGGGCGGCGAAGGGGGCGAGGAAAAAGAGGCGAAGGAGAAAATATAGGGAGAAACGCATAAACTCGCGGTCCAGGAGTCTCGTAAGCCCTCGGAGGGGGTCTTTCTCCTCCCTCTCTCTCTCTCTCTCTCTTTTGCTCCTTCTTATTATATTTTTCCTCGCATATACACGCGCGTATACACCGATGCAACAGAGTCCGAGCGAGGCCGGGACGAAGAAAGAAAGGACGAGAGAGGGAAAGAAATCGGGACCGTAAAATCCGTGGGTTTTACAGCCAGAAGCTGAAAGTTACGATCCTGAATTTTTCGTTAAATTAATTTGAAAGCTAGTAAGTCGGGACGAGGCGCATCCCACGGCGGGCCTGATATAACGGCGTCTCGCGCCGCCGCGAAAAACGAGAGGGACGAAAAATTCTTTATCGCCGTTCATTACCAAATTTCGGTGTCCTCGCCCCGCGGAGTCCGCGATATATTGTTTTTGGCAATTGTCATCTAATCATCGTATGAAGCTGCGGGAGCCGTCGGACCCGCGCAATTCGGCAACGAAAAAAGAGCCTGGGAAAATAAGGGCCAACGAAAATCGTCCAGACCGCTGTGACAATTAAGAAGGAAATATCACGCGGTGATAAATGGCACGGGGGAGTCTCTCGCGGTAATTACGAAGGTAAGCAAAGCGAAAAAAAGGAGGAGAACACGTAAGAGCATAAAGATTAAAAAATGAGAGAAATGAAGAAATAAAGAATGAGAGAAACGGGAGTGTTTATTCCCGACGAAATGATCCGTACATTCGTACGATTACGTTCGTGCGCTTTTTATTTGCTGCATGAAAAAAAAAATAAAAATAAAAAAAAAATAAAAAAATTCGTATATATGTGTGTTTTTTCAAGTATGATATCTTAATTAATGAGCCACACGCTCGGCCACGCCTTCTCAGCTCGTTAACTCGAAACCGCAAGAGAGTACTTTGGTCACCTTTCGTTTCGACTGTATACACCGTCGTCACGATTTTTCACGGGGTCGACTTGTCGTTTTGTCCCTCTCGCTACACATTTTTTTCACTCCCCCTTATATTGCCGCGTCTCAAGTACACTCTAAATATATACGCGCGCAATTTGACTCGTAATTGAAAGAAATAAAAGAAATAAGAAAAATCGTCAAACGCGTTTTGTTATCTATTTTCGCAGAAATATCAGGAAAGTTAATCAAAAGCTGCTCGATCGTATCGCGCTGACGAAATTCCCAAGTATATTAGTTTTTATTTTATTTTATTTACTTATGTATACTTATTTTATTTTCGTTCGCTCGATTAAATTCTATTATGAACGGCGCAAAATGGGACCGCGGCGGTGTAACTCATCGAGATTGCATTTTTAATTGCCCGAAGGGAGGCTTCTGTACAAAGTTACGGGAATTATTTACGCGGCTTGTCCGTTCGCTTCTGTACAGATGTAGACGAAGTACAACGAGGAGAAAAAATGATAATATAATGGCACACGCGCACGCCACACGCTCGCGGTCACGCTTCGTTAACGCGCGGTCACGTCCGTTTAGATCATGATTCGATTTGATCGATACATATGAAATATTCCATTCACCACTTTTACCCTACGGTTAAATAAATATATTCTCTATGAATATCTCTACGCACAGTGTATTGGATTTTGCATCACGCCTGACGTGCTGAAGTTATTTTGCAACACGAGTCTTTCCAATGAATGAACCAATAACGATGAATGAATAAATCCAACCCCACGGAAACAAATATATCTTTAAAATATTTATGTACAATGTACGAGGAAATTTTGTACATTGAAATTCTTCAATACGATATCGAAATTTTTTTTTTCGTTTGCCAAAATTTTATTATAAAAAGATATTTTGTATCGGGTAGGATTAACAGAGGTTTGGAAAAGGCAAAATTATTAAATTAAATCTATTATGCAAGTCGTTGAAAATTTGTATCGAAGATTTATTTTGACGTCGTATATTCAAATGTGAACTGAATTGGAGAATGGAATACTGATGTAAATAAATTACATAAAATATGACAACTTATTATTTTGATGTGGATGCTCACGAGGGACGATGAATATTGACAAATTTGAAGAATGAATATATCTTGATTTTTTAGACAGTGATGACGAAGCTTAAGATTTTGTTGTTATTACACTGCAGGGATGTGTGGGTTATATACAGTTCTATAGGAAAAAGTAAATTCTTTAATTTTGATTCTTGTTATATTCAAATTATATTCTTTGCTGAAACGTTAAGTATGATTCTAAATTTAGTAACTTGAGTATATTTCGTCATCAATAATTTAAACATTTATCATTGTTGAAAAAATTGAAGAAGAAAAGTCATGTTAAAACTTTTTTAAAGTACAATCTGTTAAAAATGTAAATTGCTACGAATTCAAAAATTCATCAAAATTTTACATTTTTAAATCAAATTTTTTTAAACTTTTCTATGCATTTGGAAACAAATTAACAAACGTTTATCAAATTCTCATATTTTTTAAATTACTGTCTATACATATTTTATATTAATCTCAATATATGATGAATTTCGATAAGAATTATTGTACAGTCATTTATATAATTTTGAAAGTTTCCATAAAATTTCCGATACTCTTTTTTTAATCTCGATTCTAATAAATTATTTTCATGATTTTTATCTCGTCGCATAACTAGCGGCAAGTCGATCACGGTTGGAGTGAAAAAGAGAATGCTAATTTACTTTTCGGGACCGTGGGGAGTGAATTTAAATCGGCGGGCCGGACTCAGGCTCGCCGTGAGGTAAATGAGGCGCGGGCGAGCGCACGCGGTCACGCCTCGTTAACGCGCCGTGTGACCGAAAAGTTAGCTCACTTTCGTTTGAGGAGCTATCCCTCTTTGTTCCCTCGGTCTTCTTCTCCCGATCGAGCCGGAGCAAGAAATATAGTATAAGGTAAACGTCCCAATAGTTGGACAATTTTCTCCATATTATTTTTAATATTTCAATTATTTTTTTATCAATAAAAGAGTATGGATTATTTATACGAAGAAGTGTATTTTTAATAATGTTAATTGATTAGAAAAAACTCTGTCCAACTATTGGGACATTCTACATATTCAAATATTCAAGTATTTATTTACTAGAAATATTGTTTAAAATTAAAACATAAAATGAATTTTGAATTGCTAAAATATCAGACAATAGTTTAGATGTGAATTAGAAGCAGATTTTTTCGTTTGAATATTTTTAAACTAAAGATAAAGTGAGAATACTCTTAGCTGTTAAACTATACATTGGGACGTTACCTTATCTCTCGGAAGAAAATTTCGCTCCTCGCAAATTTTTTTGGTGGCTCGCACGCCACTCGGCGTTTTTCTCGGAGCACGTGCAACGCGCGAACGATTTTTCCCACGATAGCATTCAGCAACCCCCATAGAGTACCTCCGACACATTCAATATTTGTTGCGCACGGATATTTATAGCGCGAGAAAATTTATTCGCGATACTCTCCATTGGATTCGGATCGATCTGCTTTGATTATTTCTCCATAAATCTTCTCGGACTCTTTCATTTTCCTAATTGACTATAAATCGTCAAGTTTTCGAACTTTTTCAACGCACGAAAAGTTATTTCACTGCGTAATGTAATCCCAGAAAAAAAAACTTGACAGGCGATTTAGAAAAGGATGAAAAAATCAAGGCAAGCTATGAGAAACGACGAAAATTATTCTTCTTTTTTTTTTGTTGTAGTTAAAGAAAAATTGAGATCGGAAAAATTGTTTTCTTTTTTTCGCTCTAAAGCGATCGTGTCTTTTGAAATGGAGAGGAACCCTTTCGAGAAAAAGCGTACGTGCACGTTTTTGCTACCGGGGCTGCATCAGTCTCGAGAATTTACGATTGTCCACGCGAAAGCGTAGGTAATCGCTGATGATATCACTTTTATAAATAGGCACACACGCCTCTCCGGTCTCTCGGGCAACACGACTCTCGCAAGCTTCCAGCGCTCTTTAACATACGCCAACACACGTTGCTCGCCCCGACAAACGGTTATCTATATTTATATAGATCCAAAAGTACACACCGATGCAAATACCGTCCAGCGTGTTTGCATACACCGATTCTCAAGTATTTGAACTTCACTTATCTGAGATAATGTAATCGGTTTACACGTGAGTTTAATTGCATTTGGAAGCAACAAAAAAAATCGTCTTTAATTAAATTTCAGCTAATTGTTATATTTAAAAAAAGTCTGCTTGTTTTTCCATTTTCTTTTTTTTTGCGAAGCCTATAGAGATGCGGGTATATTATATAAAAAAAAATTTGTTTGCATACCTGACTTCGGTAAAGTCGGCGTTCGAAAAGCCTCCGAGGCTCGATTCTCCCTCTTTTTTTGTATCGCGTACGTACGCGTATATTTGACGATATCTTTTGTGCGTGTGTCAGTGAGAAAAGTAATTGCAGAAAAAGGTGAACCGATAAACGCGACAAAATGACGTTCTAAAGACTCCGGGCAGTGATCGTATACGTTTTTAGCCTTTTCTCTCTCTCTCTCTCTCTCTCTCTCTCTCTTTGTCTCTCTTGTCCTTCAACGTGACAGCGCTGTTCTTTGGCTAATACGATAGGGAGGTATATACGGCGAGCTGACTGGTTCATACCGGAGAGTCTCACACTGCGTTGACTGAGCGAACGAGTTTAATGAGGGCTCGAGGAATCGATCCCTCGGTATTCGCGACGAAGAAAACGCGAATCGCGATCGAAAGAATTTGAAGACCTCTATTCTTCTTTTTTTACATATATCCTTGTTATACTTTTTTCTCTCTCTCTCTCTCTCTCTCTCGCCTCGACTATATAGCGTCGCTGAAACGTAGCCTCCCTTTGTTCTTCCCTGGCATTTGTATCGAGAGCGCAAAAATGTCCGATAATTGGATGAACTCGCGACTCGCCGATTGAATTAATTGGAAAACTAATATTTCGGGTGTTTAGCCGGGGCGATGCGGCCCCGCGTCGCTCGAGAATTGGCAGAAAATGAGCAGCGATATTTCGACGAGTGCGCGCACACGCGCGCGTACCAGTTCTCATGAAGACCACCGCTGGCGAAAGAGCGCAGCGGGTGATAAAGCTTCGGCTAATCGTCCCCGTGAGGCAGGCCCTTTATTATTAACTCCGCGGCGGTGTACCGATATAATGAACGAACAACAGGAAGAAGAGAATCCAGAGGGGAACGCCGAGCAAGATAGAGAGAGAGAGAGCAGTAAATGAGAGAGTCAATTTTATTGTACAATAAAAATATAAAAATTACGAGGAAAATATATGAAAAGGAGAGAGAAGATGTGTACGAATTGAGAATCGATAATTCATTGTCGGCATTCTTTCTCGTTTTTCGTATACGTACACGTATATATTTATATATATTTTATATTGTATAAGGGAGTTTATATAGATGTATGTGAGCTTGAAAAAATAGCGTGCTTTGTGTACCTGTGTGTGCCCGCGTGTACAAGAAGGTGTACGAATAGCAGAGTCAGGCAGCTCGCGATTGCTCTTCGAAACGAGCGTATGATTACGGGAGGCGCGTTATAATGGCACGTTGTGAATCTTAAAAGAGAGGGGCCGCGACTCGAAAGTTCAAAAGACCCAAGGCAAGTCCGTCCGAGGGGCCGGGAGAGCGCGCACAACAAAGCTACGCGACCGAGAGGAAGAGAGAACTTCGAAAATCGCGGTGAAAAGGGGAGAGAGCGCGCTCCGTTCGATTATTAGGCGCGTTTCGGGATCGTTTAACGAGTTCTCGTGGGGCGTACACCTCGCAATGTCAAAATATATGCACAAGAGGAACGTTCGGTCGAAAAATGGAACATTCTTGCTGAAAAAGTGTGTTTGTCCCCCGGCTAAACTCTTTTTATATTTAGTTTTATTTTTTAGGTTTTAAATAAATGTTCAATAGTTGGACAAGACCGAAAACTTGAACGATACTTTATCTATCACTTTAAACATCTCAGCACAATGTCAAAATATATTCACAAGAAGAACATTCGGTTGAAAAATGGAGCATTCTTACCGAAAAAGTTTTTAAACTCTTTTTATATTCAGTTTTACTCTTTAGGTTTAAAGTAAATGTTCAATAGTTGGGAAAGATCGAAAACTTGAACGATACTTTATCTATCATTTTAAACACCTCACAATGTCAAAATATATGCACAAGATGAACATTCGATCGAAAAATGGAGCATTCTTGCCGAAAAAGTGTTTATCCCCCGGCTAAATTTTTTTTATTTTCAGTTTTACTTTTTAGGTTTAAAGAGTCAATTTTATTGTACAATAAAAATATTTACTTTTTACTTTTTAGTAAATGTTTAATATTGTTGGAAAAGACCGAAAACTTGAACGACACTTTATCACTTTAAATATTTGAATTATTTTTATTTTTCAATGTGTACCGCGAAGATGAATATTTTGTTGAGTTTTCCAAATAGGTTTGATTCATTATTATTTATTTATTTTATTATCAGGTTAAATTGATGTTCATTTATTTCAAATATATTTTGATTCAAATAGCTATAAATCACATCACTAACTTGAATATGGTATTTATAAAATAAATAAAAAATTTCCAAATTTTTCGGTTAAATGTTAACATAATTCTTTTGTCAAGGTAAGCTGATGATTATTTATTTTAAAATTACTTTGGATAAAATAACTAAATCACAATAAACCAGACTGCATTTGGTAATTTCAAAAAAAAAATTATTGTGAAGCTATAAACATTTTGTTAAATGTTTAACTATTCGAACAAGCTCGATCAACACTATATAGGAGCAAGATCTATTTTGTTGTTCAACTATTAGGACACCTACATACATTTCAGAACATTTATTCATTATGTAAATATGTTCAAAATTAAGACACGACAATGTCGCTAAAATATCGGCCAATAATTTAGAAGTAAATGGAAAACAGATTTTTTCGTTAAAATATTATTAAAATAAAAATAAAGTGGATCTTCATTACTATTACCCTCTATATTACTCGTAAAGAAAAAAAAAACTTTAAATTTCACCGTAAATTTTTCTTTCAACTTTTAAATTCTTTTTCAATGAAAAAAGCGCCTCGATTTTCTTCATTTATTTATTTTTTCGTACTTTTCGAGTCAAATTAAATGGCGAATTTGTAATTTATAAGAGTCGCATGGAATTCGCGATCGTGAGACGATCCGGTAAAGCGAGAAAGATAGTTGGGAGCTCGGTGTGTTTAACGAGGGTATACGTGCGATGGCCAACATTTCCTTCGTCCTTTTTTCCTCCCTCCCTATCGTCGTTTCGCCTCGATCGTCTCACCGATCGCCGCGAGAGGATGCATCTCTCGCATAATAATGAGCAGACGGCAAAGTGCTTATGTCTTTCTCACTCTCTTTTTACATATACTCTTTAGCTTTCGCGAAGGTGGATCGGAAGCGCAACAAGCGCGCACGTGCGCCCGTCGTTGACCGATCACACGCGCCGATAGAGCTACGAATTTTATTATATCCGACTTCTATTTTAAAAGTCTATTTTAAGACACCGAGAGGAAAAAAAAAGTATACGTGCGATTTAATTGAATTTTATACATTACAATTATTGACCACGTATACGGAGAGAATTTTATTGTAAAAATTATTACTATGTTCTTTCGTAACGTGAGATCATGTTCCAGAAACATCGATAAAAATACGAAAATCTTGTTAATTTTTAATCTTGGTCATAATAAATTTCCTACCTGTAGCAGGTAGATTTTACTAAGCGCCATAGTAAAAATTAAAAATTTGGCAAGATGGTCCCACTGAGCTATTGAACATAGTAAAATTGAATTCAAGTCCACCGCAAATTTTACGATAATATATTCTCTCTGTATATTCGGTCGGAGATTTTTTGCATTATTTCTTCGTCAAGGAATTAAATTTTCGCGAAAAGTGTATTCGTCATTTGGTTGCTAAAAATTATGTTTGTACTCACATTCCTTGTTGCGGCCATGCTGCAACGGAGAATCGTCGACTTCCGCCTTGGGCGGCGAACGATTGCCCTCGGCCATCTCCGCTGATACCGAAGACTCGTCGTTGTTATCTTCGGTGCTCGTTGCGAAATTCGCGATCACACCATTCGGTGAGGAGCCTCTGACGACCGTATCCGCGTCCCCGGGGCTTTTCTCGCGCCGCTGACTCTGCCTCGCCGCGGCGACTTTTCTCACTATCACGTTTTCCGAGACCGTACGGTCCCTGCGAAACGAGAGGAAAAGAAAAAGAAATTCCGATTATTTCGTTTATTTTAATGGAAAAATTTAAATATTTCACTAAATTTGCGTTCGATTTTTGGAGACGCCAATTGTTCAAAAATTATAAAAAATATTTTTAAAATATTATAATATTTTGCAGTTTTTTTGCAGGTATCATTAGACGCGAGTTTTGTTCCAATTTTCGTAAAACTTTGAATGCGAAATGCAATTTATAATGAAATTGTAAATTTAAAGTTTTTTTTTTCAATTTTAATTCAAAATTTTTTGTTTTGTTTTCTATAATTTACGTTGTTGACGACCAATGAACAATACATAACAAAATGATTAGATTAGAAATCAAATGCTTAATTTTTCAATCAGCACTTACTTTTTGATGAATATTTTAATTTAGAAATGAAGTTACATATCTGAATTTTTTTACTTTTGGGAAATGCAGGATCACCTAAATATGGAAATATTTTGAATCTCATCAGATTTGAGCTCATGTGCCTAATTCGTAACGTGGTAAAATCTAGCGCTAAGTGGTAGAATACTTTTAAGGGATATTTATTTCCATGATACTAAAAGTTTTAGTACCAAAAGAAAGTATTGTTTTATCGAAAAACGTGAATTTAAATTTTCTGGAGTCCATAAGGACCTCACGGGCTCTTCCGAGAGTTAAATGGTCTTGTGATTGGGATTCCTGACGTAGTTTTATGAACGGGAAAAGTCCGCAAACGAATTCCGGGAGCTACGGCCCGATGATAACAATCATTATCTTCTCTCTTCTTTTCGTTTGATAAATGGGAGAGAATATGTTGGAACGATTAAATCGATATAACATCGAAGAAATGATTACGACGAAGGCCGAGAAGATGGATTATACACAGTGTGCGTTACAAAGCGGAACGGACGTATCCGCAGTTTTGCCGGCATAAAAATGTAATTTATTAAAGTACCGAGAGAGCAAGCCGGCTAGTCGTTAAGCGTGTCTCGTTACATATTATTTCTCGCTGGGAAAATTGTTAGGTATAATGTGCAAGAGTAACACTAAATTCCAACAGAAAGATCGAAAAAGCCTCATTGTTCCGTAACTCAGCCGATACTGCAGTATATTAGTTTTTTTCCAACTTCCTTCCTTTCAAAATATATTTCAACTCCGCCGATTCTCGATATATGAAACGTACGCATCTCTTTTTTTCTCTCTTTCTCGCTTTTTCGTGTTGTTCTGCTCTTTCTCATTTTCTCGATTACGGCTCGCCGTTTCAATTTCACTCTACGCCGTGGCCCCGCCAAGGCCGAGACTGACGCCGCGATATTTTCCAATTATTTTTTACGATTATCACCGAGCCGATGTAATAATATGAATAATTTTTGTTTTCGAGAAGCCAAAAGGCGCTCCTGCGTAAAATTAAATTGCGGGATTTATCTTAATTCTTTTAATCGTCAGGGGAAAGGAGATAAAGGGGAAGATCATCAGTGACAGATACCTGTCTTCCTTAGCGTCTCTCTTTTCTCTCCTGTCCCTGGTTCCTTCGAGCAACCTCTTCGTCTTCGATTTGGACTTTGCTTCGGACTTGACGCTCAGAACCCTCGGATGAGTCTGACTCTCTAAAACAACGCCAGAATTTGCTGCGATTGCGCTCGAATCGTCGTCCGTAATCGACGATCGTATCGCTCTCGTCGATGAGGAACTCGATGACGAAGTTGAGGCTCTGCTATTCGTGTAGTCCTGCCACAGAACACGCGATTTTTAAAACTCTCGCGTCGACCCTCTTCTGTTTCAGTTTTGTAAAAAAAAACCTCTGATTACCGAAACGTCGACTTACCTTGAACCACTCGGGGTAAATGGCGCTTATCGTATCCAGGAGGTCTTGATCCAGTTGAATCCTCCAAAAAGGGGAGCCGCTGTCCAACCTGTGGCCAGACTCTGCAAGTACAAAAAAAAATCTTTCGTCAAACATCAAGAAACAAATAATCTCAAGGTAGTGTAATCATGATAAATGTTGATACTTTTAAATCAAAAAAATTGTATGATACATAGCTGAAATCCTATATCCTTTACTTACTTCTATTGTATACTATCTCATTGTATACCAGAGTTTTTACTTTAGTATAATAAATTTGCAACTATGTATCTATCCATCTATCTATATCCTAAATTAAAAAGACAGGAATTCTCTAATCGATTCTTGGAAATAGAGAACGCATTATGTGAAGTAGTATGAAATATAAGCCAAGAAGAACAGCAAAATGTCAATTCAAACATGTCAAAAAGAAAGAAACAGCGCGTTGTTGCTCGTGGAAATAAAACTGCTGTAAAAATTTCATCACATGTCGTATAGTTTGCATCATACAGTTTACATATCAAATGAAAAATATTTATGCGTACATAGTGTGTCAATTGACTGCATAATTTATTATAGTCTCATAATCATTTCTAATGAATGATGATTCTAGTATGAATTGAGAAGTCTCATTCCTTGCGAGGCTAAAAGTTCGAAGATCGCGAGTTTTAGGATCGTATAAGGTCTAATGGCGGAAGAATCGTACGAGTAAGAGTCCGGCGAGGAGGACGAGCGAAAGAGAACGACCGATAGCCCAGGGGAGGCGTATCAAAACCTCCGGGAATGCCAGACCGTGCATTTCTTTGGAGCATTCCGAGGAATTCCCTGCCTAATTTAAACGTTGGGTAGATGTGTTCGGCTCGGTGGACCATTGGCGGACGGACGGAAATGTGTGCGCCGACGTGGTTGTTGCTTTTTGATCGGCGCACACGAGAGGTGGTACATAGTAGTCGTACCACCCTTCGTACGGACACTTTGAACTCCTTTCTCCCTCTTTCTTTCTTCTTCCCGGCGAAGCTGTCTCTGTGCGAACTCTCGAGACATCCAGGCACGAATCGTCTCTCCTCGTTTCCCGCTGGCACGGCAAACGTGAGATGGAAAAGAAGAAAGAATCCAGCGCAGAAGAAGGACAAACTGGATTCGCGAGGTGGCGAGCAGAATAAGGACAGAGCAAGGAAAGAGGGAAAAGATGATGATGATGACGATGATGATGATGATGACGACGATGATGATGATCACAATGATGGTAAAGGGAGAGAGAGAGGGACGAGTAAGAGAAGCTGAGGGGAGGAGACCTCGTTACGACGACATTCTACGAGCAGGCGAGGCGCGTGCCTTGCCTTCGTGATCGAGAAATCGACGAGAGATGGAAGACGAAGAGCCACGGGTGCGACGAGGCGGGAGGACCCTCGAGGTGATTGCCAAGACGAGGAATCGCTAAAAGAGCGAGTGCAAAAGAAAAGAGAAATAGAATAAGAAAAAGGGATGTTTTGGGCGACACGAGCGATCGGCGAAGGGAGAAAACGCGTCCCGTGGCTACCCAACAGCTTCGCCGAGAAGCAAACCTGTCCGATATCGTCGGAACACGTATACGAGCCAGAATCGTATACACGACTCCGTGAGGTCGCTTCGATCGAGTCTCTCGACCTTCGTAGCCATCCTTCTTCCCACTTGCTATATAGCTGACTGTCAACGCGCTCCGCAGGCGAGAATTCTTCGAGGACTGATGTTGCCTCCATAAAGTTTATTAGACGTATAAACGCGAATGCAGTCGTTATAACTTCGTGGAAGATGTATGAATCGATACGCGAGGCCCCCATCTCGGATGCGACGAAGCGTCGATTAGCCAACAGGGTGAAGAAGATTGAAGAAGATTGACAGGGTATATAAATGGTCGACCGACGTATATACATAACCGTGATGATAGTTTGGGTCATTGTGACGTTATATATGTTTCTCATCGGTTTGAAAGGCGAGGACGTGTTTACAGTCAGTTGTAAATCACGTTTCGGCGCGCGGGAGCCCGTGTGAATCATCCTGAATACGCGTACATCGGGGACCGAGAGACGATCTCGAGATATATATCTCCCGGCGAGGGGCAAGATCTCACGAGATCGATAAATTCCTGATTCAAAGACGCCTGCAATGTCCCCGGGCGCGCGAGCCCGTCAGTGTCAACGCGTGGCGAGGGAATTCCTCGTGACGGAACGTGAGTATCTTGGAGACACCTCGCTCTAATAGAGAGCCTGATTTTATCGAGCGATTGCCACAAGGGTACACAATCGATTATCGATTGTGTGCAAACCCCTAACAGACTTCGTGTATAATCTCTGTATTCCCTTTTCTCGCTTTTATTCATTTCTTTCTTTTTGCTTATATATATAACCACGGAGCGCTCTTTTGCGGTCGATCGGTGTATCTTTTGAGATCGACGACCGCAATTGTGACAAAGTCATGTCCGAGGGTCGATTACCTGTACGACAATGGTGGAACGCAGAGGAGATAAAATTTCGTCATGAGAGAATATCTTGGGGAGAAGCGAACGAAAAAAGAGGGATCGCGATGAAAACAATAACAAGCCAAACTATCCGGTTGGGTGAGAATACGGATCAGGGACTTCGGCATAATCCATGAAAGATTCCGAATACGAAATGCATTCCGAGAGTGACCGCGAACAGGATTCCCTGGCCTGACGGACCTCGGACTTGTAACGTTACCGCACTCACGTCACGAAATTCGATCGAATAAATCTCAACTCTCTCTCTCTCTCACTTCTCGTTCGACCCTATCTTTGTTCTTTCTTCTGTCATGGGGTCTCTACCTGCCGATTTTCTATACAATTCGTCCAACCGATATTATAATGGAAACTGGCTCTTGAGATTTTTCGGAGAGGCTAAGAAGAAATGGGGAATCCACGAGGAAGCGGAAAAGAATTTCGGTCCACCGATGAACGATCCTGTATTTCTGTATGATTCTTCTTCCAATATAAACACTTGGCTCTCTTCCGCGTCCGAGGAATGAGAAATCCCGGAATACACAAAAATGCGTCTATTCTCTCTTCCGCAGTGGCGAGTGCGCGTGTTGTACAGTGTTTCTGCAGCCTGAAGAAGCCTCCCGCTCGTGAGTCACTCATCAGGTCCAGGGAGAGCATTGGCATAGTCGTATAAAAGGTAGGCAGTGGAAGATAAAGAGAAAGAGGGAGAGAGAGAGAGAGAGATAGAGAGCTGGCGCGAAAAACTGCGCCGCACTTCGGGAATGTCGTTGGCATGTCCAGGGTGCCCTCGTCCCCTGTGTCTCCAAGCGTTCGTGTACTCCCCGCACGATCGACGACTTTGAGAATACGAGGCGGTTGTGCTCATGGTTCGCGCGGTACACCTTTTCGCTTCTCTCTCGTTGCCTTCTCTCTTTTATCTGGCTCTGTCCTTCCTCAGCGATCCTTCCCTGTTTTTTATCCTGGCCGTCCTCTTCGAGGAACCGCCGAATGAACAACCGTCCCGGGACTCTTCCTTGTTGTCCCCAGAGGATTGCTCCTCAATCTCCTCATTTTGGCTCCCTCGCATCTCCGCGTTCGCTCAATCTTGAATTACGGAGAAGTTCGCCCAATGGAATGCCATTCGACTAACGAATTACGAGTAAAAGTAGCAGCTTTTGGAAAACCTATTAGATGCGCATCGTTTATGGATGAATACCAACGATCTTGGAGAATTCGAGATCGAAAGAACTCTGAAAGAATTAGTGGGAAAGCTCGCCTTCGGTATATCGAAGAGGTGTGACTTGTCATAGTCCCGCCGATGGTGGTGCACCTCTTCTTTGTTTCTGCGACCATCCCACACGTTGCATTGAACTCTTGCGATTATAAAATGCACTTACGAGGCCGGTATTCCCTCTGAATGTATTGGTGGGTTTCCAGGTTGGAAGAAAGGTGGCCACGAGGAAGAAGGGGAGGAGTGTATCCGAGAGTGAATATATGTGTGGGCATCGCAACGCGTGACCAGTTGCTGCCGGGGTCCTTGGGCCCACCAACACCCACACGCGACGCGCGCCGCGATACAAACTTCTGCGTGAACGCGCACACACGCGATCTGGCCAAGAAGTATGCGTAAAGAGACATTATGCGGCACAGGTAACGCGTTCTCCGGAGTCGCGCAGGTACAAACGCGGCCAATGTACGCACCTGGAAAACGTAACAGAGTCCTGAGCGTTGGAGGCAGGCAGAGAAAGAGCGGGGAAGCCCGCCAAGATATACGCGGCTCGCGTTTAATATACGCTAGAGAAGAGGCTTGGACTCGGGGTCTTCGGGCCACTTAACCTTCGACCTCAAGCTCCGTATATCTCTTACAGAGTTAGCGCGCCTTCGAGTGAATTCAATACCGGTCTCGGTTCTTCCCTCCGATTCTCACCGCATCCGGTGACTTTCATTGTACCCAGTCGAGACGATTTTAACGTTTCCAGCGAATATGATGTAATGTCTTCGCTATAAAACGTCGCGGATGCCAGATATGATCCGGAAGATTTAGGGAGTTCCCGAGGTTTACGAGGCCTGAAAGTTCGCTCGACAAATTGTCACTGCAGCACGTCAGTATCGAGGCAATAAGATGGATGGAAATTTTAACTGTTTTGCACTGCAGAAATTTTTGTGCGACGTTATGTTTCGCTATCTTTCACCGAGGTCCTTCCCAATTCTTCGGCCCTCGTCGATTCCACGAGTGTTCGCCTCTCTGTCAGGCGACTTCCTCAATAAAGTCGGCCGTGAATTATGAGAAAGAAAGGTTCGTAACATTAGAGCCCCGAGCACTCGTCAGTTCTGTGGGCGGACCTGAAACTTCGTCGAAGACCGAGACGGCATTAGGGGTCGACTGGTCTCACTTTGACATTCACGCTCAAGTGTGTTTCCGGACAAACAAGACGGGTCAGAGGTTCAAAAAGGGTTGGCCCAAAGGCGCCTGTATTCAGATTCGACATCGATTTTTATGCCACTTGAAGCAACATCCTAGACACGTAAAAAAATCAGAGGGTAATTCAACGTAACGAATTTACATCGTGTGCGCACATCGTTCTTCGGGAGAACGTAACACGGTGAAAGTATACGTACGCGAACGATTATATGCTACTCGTGAAAAACCTGCTTGGCCAGTCGAGCAGGCAGGTATATACACTTACATATGAAATTCCTTCTCCTCTTTTACTCACCGACCAGAGTCCCGAATAAACGTCGGCGAGTTGAAAAAAGGAGAACGATCTCCGGGTACCGTCCAGTTATCCTGCATATTGGGTAATTTCAGAAACGCCTCTGCTACTGATTTTTTTAAATCTAGGAGCTGATAATGAGCCATCGAATACCGCACATTCAACGAAACATCTAAAATCGAGAAACCAGTTTAGCGAACGAACCGAAAGAGGGCTCTGCAGATTGGACTTGGCAACTGGGACCTGGGATGTCTTCGAGACTGTATTGCGTGAACATTACCCCTCCGCGTCCTACATGAAGCGTCAGCTCGTAGTTATAGAAATGACATCATCATCAACCACACGCGGGTTCCGCTCGGCTGCGTGCGTGAGTGTGCGTTTTCTATCTGAAACTCACAATCTGACCGCTTAACAGCCTAGAGATCGAGGCTCCGCTCTTCTGTGGTCCATTTCTTTTCACTTCGTTATGGAAACATGATCGATTGCCGGCCAAAGAGAAAAATAAGATTGAGTTATTTCAGCTTCCAGGTTGAAAGTATACGATTTCGCATCCTTGTCATTAGCGCAGGAGTATAGAGTGATGAAATGAGAGGCAATAGAATGAGACCCAGCCAGGAGGCCAGGACAAAGTGAGAGAAAAGGAGAGAACGAGTCGCGCGCCAGGTTTGCGCGTGGGTCGCGTGTCCAGAGGCGAGTACCCGGCTCGCTCGAGATCCTCTCTGACTGTGTTAGAGTACCCGTGCCTGCTACACGCAACCACACACACACACACACACACTCCCATATCTTCATCTTTCTCCTTCGCTTCTTATTGGTTATTTTAATGTTTTTTCCCATCTCTTCGATTGTCGCTGTATATTACCGAGACTAGTCAACCGTGGGATGACGCGAAACTGCGCAACGACCTGCTAATCGTTCGCTACCGGTATAACATTGCTCTCGTCATGCTCCACGGAAAGTGGTTCTCTCCCGGCTTCTTCGTACCTTTTTCTCGTTGTAGCCCTTTGCTCGATCTCTCGGGCGCCATGCTGATTTGTAATAAGTATATTTATATATATATAGTTGCTTTCATACTGAAGATGTTGGTAAGTACTCTGCTGAACAATTTTTGAACTCATACTCTGGGATTTCACACGACGTCGGATTCTGCGAACTGCATCGTTGTTTTTTTCTTTCGGCAGATAAAAATACTTTGGCTGAAGAAAGTCCCTCCGGATATTTTATCCCGGTGAAATGTAAAGAGCGAGATTGAATGAAAAAGAATGAGCGAGAGGGAAAAATGATACTGTTGGCTCTACTCGCGCGTTATTACGATCTGGTCAGTTGCGATGTTGGAATCGAGAAATACAGAGCCGAGGGGAGCTTGCAAAAAATAAAGACGATCGTTTCCTAACGACGCTGGATTCTCTCGTATGGGCCATCATCTCTCGCGTCGCAATTCCAGCATCTCACCGGAGCTCTAAAATTTTACGATCCGTTCTTCGCCATCTTCATCGGAGAACGGAACGATGACGCGCGGTAAGAAAGAGTCAACTTTCTGTTGAGACGGAAAGGGAACGGAAGATAATGGATATTGACGCGTTTGAAAGCATCCGCGATCTCTCAGAAGTCTCTCTCGAGTAGTCGGGCGGACAGAGAGAAATTGCTAATTTTATTGTGTCCTTTCTCCAGTAAAAATGAGGAACACCGTGATTCCCGATCGAGGGAGAACTAGAGAGAGAGAGGTGAGCACGATAAGAAAAGGGCTAATTAATAATTCCACCAAGCGAAGCGTTTCGCAGTAAAAATCGGACAAGGGCCGTGAATTTTTTCGTCACTGAGATACACCTTCCCCGAAGTCGTCCAATATTCCATCGCTTTCTCTAGATATTTTGTCGTCGTTGATGACAAGTTAACAGAGTCCAAGAGAAGCCAGTCTCTCGGGAGAAAAACAATGCCCGGACCGTAGATTTTCAATGAAATTAAGCCGCGAACGAGGCGACGACGACAAAGCTCGACAGGCCGTACAAAACCCCTGGGTCTCTCCTCGAATACACCCAACACCAAAGACACATTTCGCATGATATTTATTCATATTACATATTTTACCTCAAATTTTGAAGAGATACCGGGAGACAAGTCTATTAATCGCATCAGCGATTTCACCTTTTATTTTATTTGCCAAGAAACCGGTAAAACACCCTCGTCTATCCCTAATGAATTGCATAATTTATTGAAGCGTCTGAAACGCCGTAAAGTGCGCGCGGAATCGTATGTGCGTGGCGAGATGCTTGCGGTCGATGACGGAAGACGCTTATAAACGTGAAAGAAAGAAAAAAATGTGGGACGTACATAACCCGTGTAATACTCGATCTCCAACTGGCGCCAAATTCACGGAGAGCCGTTTGACGGTCGGAGAGCTCACGAAGCGTGTCTGGGCGAGAGGCACGCGTCTTTCGTTCACCCACGCGAGAGCCTCTCACAGCGGGCGAGAGAAAACGAAGCGAACAAAAAAAAAGAGACACGAGAGACAATATAGACGAAGAAGCGTACATCGAAGCGCCGGGGTTAAGAACAAGACTTGGATGACTGAGTACACGCGGACGGACGAAAAGTTTTATGCACACACGTAAAGAGAAATCTCATCGAGCCACCCCCCCACCCCTCCCCCCTCTTTCTCATCGCATTATACCACGACATCGGCGTCGCCGCGGGCCGCGAGGTCCTTCATTAGCATTGATCCTGGCGTGGGAGATTGTTTATCTCGTCTGAACGCGGCACATCGTGCCGGCAGGCGCGATTTTTATTTTTCTTTCTCTCGCGCTGCGCGTTCTCGTTTTCGCACGTTCAAAAAAAAAAATGTAAATCGTATGGTGTACGAAAATATAAGTATTACGTCAATATGTATGCCGCATTCAGGTATATAGAATGATAAAGATTGCTTTTAGCTTGTTAGGGCAAAAGTACTGTAGTAAAAACCTCGTTCTTTATGGAAAAAGCGCAATGTTATTGGACTACAAAGGATTTTTTTTTCATTCAATGCATATATTGTCTCAATTTTATTTACTGATTCCATTAAAAATGGTTTACTTGAAAAACTCAGTTTTAGGACAGAGAGTTAATATTGATTTTCGAGGAAAGACCCTGTACGCGTAGCCTTCGATATCGCGACACACTGATTGATATTTTTTTAAAGCGCCAGTCAGGAGAAAAAGGGAAGTAGAAAATCTCGGGTAAATTTTGTGTTTTCCAAGATGTTCATTTTGCGGAGTTCAATTTTATAATTTAACGCGTGTTTACAAAAGAAGAGGCTGTATTTTTTCGAGGTCCCAGCTAGATCCAGCGTTATTATAATTACGAGGACAGGAGAGATGCTCGCTGTCGAATGTACCATTGAAGACTCAAAATTTGGATTATCGCAAGGCAGTACAAAGCGAGCGTATTTGCGCGAACGAATGTGACGTCATGAGTTTTTGTGTATTACAAAAACTGTACCTTCGAGGAAAGGGCGTCCAGCGCGAATAATTTTGAGAAGTATCAGAATAAATCTGAATGTGCGGAATATTCTTAATTTTTATAAGATTCCGTCACATTTTGAACAACCCTATTTCAAAACATTCACATTCGCTCAACCTTTTTGTCTTTTTTGACAAAAACGTCGACAATAGCAACAATAAAAAGTATCGTTTTCACTATACCACCGTATCCTTTCGCTTTCAAAAACATGGGATGCAAAAAATCCAATGAAATGGTCATTGAACTGTTTAGTTAACACACATGATTTAATACTTTTGTATACGAATAAATTGTTAAATTTCTTATTCTTCACCATATTAAAATATCATCAAAGTCCATCGTGAATAAAAAACGCTAGATATATATTTTAATTAATTGGTTAAGGCATGCTTGCTCTTTCTCTTGATCGTTAACAAATAATCTATTGATCATAAATACACGCTTGCACATGAAGAATCTCATTGACTATCAATTGGCAGAATTATGATTATTCAAAGAAAGAAAATTGCTGTCGAAAAATGACTGGAACAAAATTTTGCAGCATTCCTGTTTTTTTCTGACCTGGTATGCATACGGGACACTAAACGAATCGATAAGCCCCCGGTGGAACGAATTGCCGGTTTGTCGTGAGGAGTGGACGTTCGTCCGGGTTCTCATGCGTACATGTACATTGGGCCCTTTCGGTTGTATACCGGGGCGCACTGCTCGGTGAGAGCCACGCGATCGGCACCGGCGCTCCCTTGTCTCCTCGCCGGGTTCGGTTCTGCCAGGGAGTTGTAACCGGGCCATCGGTGAGATGCAATACCAGCAGCAAAACAGCACGTCGAAGAAGCAGTTAGAGTCTCTCTCCTGTCCTGGGTCGACTGCCAGCAGTCGTGCCGGTTCGAGTTTCGAGCGAAAAGCGCAACGGCGATAAATCTCGATTCGTACGACGCATAATTAGCCACGATGTTGCGCTCTCCTTCTCTCCTTCACGTTTCTCTGCGTCTCCTGAGCATACTGGTCATCTTATCTCGACTCCTTCTTTTTCCGCTCCGGAGAAGAAAAAAAGAGGCGAGCGAGGAGGACGCGCCGGACAGGGAGAAAAAACGGTTGGAGGGTTTCTGTGCATACCTCGGGATTTAAGGCCACCGATTTACTCCGGGAGGGAGATTCCGCGCGCCGGTATTTCCCCCGCTTCTTATATAAGAATATTATTGTAACGCGGAAAATGGAATTAGACGAGGATGCAAAGGAACAAAAGAGATTGAAACCACAGCGTGAACCGTGGAGTTAGTTCTCGCGTTCCGACGATGAAATCTCTCCCGTTGTATGCGCGGCAGCGGCGCGTGATTGAGGCAACGAGACCAGAGGCGCGGCGCACGATCGTTTCGCTAATGTACATACGAAACGATCTACGGATCTCTTCTTACTCCCCTTATACTCCGCGGCTACATCAAAACTCGACGTCAGTAAGCTGCTTGTTGCTTGTTCAACTTATCAAAAAAAAAATTGAAACAAGCAATCCCAAGAAGCAAGACGCCAGCAAGTTCATGGGTTCGCGTATATGCTAAAACATTCATTACAATCCATGATTTCATGAATTCTGAAAGAGAATTCCTGTACGTGGAAGCCTAATTTTTCACATGAGTGGCTGAATTAAAAGAAAAAAACAATGTGAATGAAGAACAAAGGAGTTAGAAAAGTGGTTGTTCTTTTAGAGGTAGAAGATAAAGAGATGCATGAGCGAGAATGAAAATATATTTAAAAAATTGGAGAAGAGAGAAAGAGCGGTGATTCTTTTCGTGGTTGGACTCGGTTGGTCCACCGAAACGGATAAAGTCCTCTCGGTCGTCCAAATAGGATTTCGTTATTGGGACAAGACCATTTAGATAACGCCTTTGGCATGGTATGCGACGCCCGAGAGTGAAAAAGAGGTTCGGTGAGAAGATCGAGATATCGAGAGCTAACGGTGAGAACGTATTGAGCCTGCTTGCTCGCAGACGCGAAAGCCGACCTCTGGCTTCGTAGATGAGCAAAGATAGGCTTTGGGTATCGCGAGGCCAGGGTCGATCTTTGCCCCGGCAGCCGCATGCACAGCAATGCTTTGAAAAAAAAATTCGTTTCTCGACCAAGCTTAATACTGGTCCAGACTACTATATACCACGCACTGATTGAGCTGTCACGCTGTGTAGATTATGTTTGTCATAAACTATCAGGGGCGAACGACGTTGTTACACATACCATACCACTTCTACACGCAGAATAGAGAAGCCGCAGCGATTCTTCGGCTGTTGTGGTGTGCCTTGGCGATGTGTAAAACAGAACGAAGGCATTCGCTCACGAGGAGTTCTAATTCCGATGCGGTATGATGAGAATCTTTATCTGAGTCTAAAGCAGGGTTCACAATCTTGATCTACGTCCCACTAATCGTTACTTTTTACCGAGTCATTGCGAATCGGATTATTATGACAATACGTTACTGTGAACGCAGCTTGGGGTTTACGGAATAATATACCGCTTCGGTATATATCTTGGATTTCGCAAGCGCAACGGATTCTTCCCGTCATTCCGAAGAGTGCTCGGATTATGCGGTGACATATTCGCCCAGAAGAGACTCGGGCTCTAATCGTTTCTCGCGAATCGAGAAAGAATTTTTCTTCGGCCTGTGCACATTTTCTCGAATGCGCAAAAGGATCGTCAAAGTGGAAGATCCTCGAAAAACAATTATGCGGTTCGTACATGTGATTGAACTATCCTAGGATAGGCGAAATGGGACAACAACGATGAGGATAAAAGACTACATATCGAACTCCTTTTTCAGGGATTTCTCTGATTATTTATCGTCACGGATATCATTCTATGACCAAAGTTGTTTGGAAATGTCACATTCTACATACGGTTGTTCGAAGTGATATTCAGGTGGCCTGTGTTCATCAGTCATCGGATAAGGAAAACGGAAATGCCAAAACGCGGCGATTCATTCATTTCGGGATCGACAGAAGCAGCGTCTCCTGGCTTCGATATATATCAAGTGTATCACATACGCGTGTCCCTTTAATACACGAATAATCACACCAGGGTGAATACTAAGTATGCAGTATATCAAATGCGAAACCGGACATAATTTTTCATCGCTCTCACGGATAGTTTATATCCGCGGCTCGATCGCTCGGTAATGACTAACCGACGAGAGAGTTTCTGCCGCTGGATCCTGATCCTGTTAGCTCCGGAGAGACTTTCTTTCTCTCTCTCTCTCCTTCTTCTCGCACTCTTTTTCTCGTAGAAATCTCGTTGATTATGCGAACGCGCCGTCGACATTCCACCGACGATTCGAGCTCTCATAAATCCTGCCGGCAAAGCGGACGCCGAGGGAGAAAGAAAGAGAAGGAGAGCCTGTACGGATCTTCGCGGCGAACGGAAACGTAATACAGCCGAGATGAGATGTGTTCCTTCATCACAAAACCTTCCGAACTCGCCCACGGTTTGGTTATTTCGAAATAATAAAACCTCTGCACCCTTGCGCCATCCATAATTTCATCTAATAACAAAATTGAAAACGATCGTGAACAATCGACTCGTAACTTCCAGCAAGTTTTAAATAAAGATCTGATTTTTTTAAATGGTACCTTGATAGTTGAAAATTATATATCGTCAATAATCAATATGAAGATACCTACGGAGTTTTAAGAATTTTTTATTTGCTTCGATATATACGAGCACGCAAAGGATTATTTCATCGTGATTTTCACTGCAATATATTTTTTCTTCAAAGCTGAAAGTCTAATCATATTCTTCTATATAACTTGTATTTCGATAGACTTTTTTATGACCATTACTTTGGTTAAATATTTATATCAATCATTAAATTTTAAATATTGAAAAAACATACTTAATTGTTTTTCTTATTTTCTATGACACATTTTCAAAAAGTTTTCAATAAGAAAGCGATTATTGGGACTACTATACAATCTGGATAAACAATTTTTCCGTGATTTTTTTTTATATCGGGGAGAGCGCAACGAGTCGATATTCCTGAAAGGTGTGCCAATATTTGCTGATAAAAAAAGGCAAGACCAGATTATACGCTCGTAATGCATCGGGGCTGGGTTACACGTTCTGTGTTTTCGCTCCGCCGCTATCTGTGTTGTTACTCCTAATTAAATGCTGGTGGACTCTCTGTGGTCCACAACCTGCGCCGCCCCTCCCCCGGTCCCCCTTTCATTCGCGAGTCGTGTGTTGTCGGCTCGTTGAGAGCCGAGATGAGCGCTCAGCTGCAGCTTCGTCTCCTTAATCACAGGCAAAGAGAGAAAGAGCAAGAGAGAGAGAGAGAGAGGGGTCAACTCGCGAACATGAGCATTTCCAGTTGCACCTTAATGAGTTAAAGATCTCTCTTTCTCATTTAAACTCGTTATTTTTACGTGTCTCATTCTCTTCTCCCCCGTGTTTCTTCGCCGCACATTTTTCCCCGTATTCTACTTCCTATCTCGCAGCACGCGTATATTTCCTTACAATCAGAAGCGAGACAGCGCTGTAAATTAAGCCAGTAGCAGAGTATATATAGCGAAAGGAAAATAGAGGGGAGAACCGTGTACACGCGTCAATTAGCCAGCTCGATACGCTTTTATATAATTCGTTTTTATTATCGAATTTACTCTTCTTTCTCTCTCTCTCGGTGAAATTCGGTACGAGGTTATCTCGAATTTTATATTGTTCGCGTTAAATTGCGCGTAAAAGCTTCGCCGGAGTCGTTATTTCGTTTTAACGTTATTTTAATTTACTTTTTTTCGCTCTCTCTCTTTTTCTTTCATTTTCTCGTGCAGCCTTTATTTTTTTTTGTCGCGAAGGCACGTCTTTCACCTCGTCATGTCTCTTTCGCTCCTGACAGAAAAATCCTCTCAGCTCTCTCGTGCACGGTTCGACGCGAGAGCGTGTCCGAAGTTTCGCGAATGCGTCACGTCGCAAACGTGATCGGCACAAACGAGGAGGAGAGATGTTCCTGTCCGAGTGAGTTCTATACTCGCGTCCGCGATGCGCGCATGCACACAGGCGCGTTATTTTATATCTCTGATCTCGGCCGATCTGGCTGCCCCTGCGTTTTGCCCCTTTTCGCTCCCGCTATACTCGTATTCGTCTTCTTTTCGTTCTCTCAAAATGAATCGCGTATAAACAGACACACGCACGCACACACGGCAAATAAAAAGAGAAAGAGGGGTTCGCGCGAGCCGTGAACTTCTGGGACGGCGCGCGATTTCTCGCGTGCCCGCGCGCAGCGACGAGATCCTCGTCGATTAATTTCACCGTGGCGGAGAGCGAGTAGCCGCTATAAAAGCCAACCCCGGGAGTGGACCGGATGAACGCGGCCGCGTACCAAGCAGAAGCGACAGAAAACGTTCTCGAGTAAAAGATAAGACGATTCTCGCCGAGATTATGCTATATAGCAGGACAGAAGCGGAGAGACGCGCGTATATCCGCACACGTGTAATCCCGAACACGCACACACCGAAATCGGCGCGTATCTCCTGTATGTAAAAGCGCTATCTCGCAACCAGTTCGCGACGATGTGAGAGCGCACTCAAATAAATTCTCGACTCGTCGAGTTACCGTCAGTGTTAACAAGACGCTTTTAACGATAAATATGACGTCGATTAATGAGGTCTACTTCTATTACGATGTACATTTATAGCTCGATCTGTGTACACGTATAAAATCATGTGTATACTTGTGCATTGTAATAACACACATATATAAATACGTATTATATTAATAAACGATCAATTTATCGGCACGAGATCTTTTCTTTTTCGACTTTTCGCAATTTATATTTTATTGACGAGACACGCGATACGGCTATTTTGCCTTTTTCTTCCGCCATTACTTTTAATTTAAGTTTGAAGGAACTGCTATTGGGATGTGCGCACTGCCTGCAAGGGTTCGTTTTCGCGAGATAATCGATCGGGAGATTAATCAAAATCAAACGAGGCTGAAAAAAAGGGAAATGAGAATAAACAAACGGCCAGTCATTCTTTGCTGTTGAGAAGAGAAAGAGAGAGAGAAAATGTTGCGTGCACGCTGCGTGGGAGAGCGAGATGAGGCATTTGTAAATCCGAGGCAATCCCGCCGCAAAATTCCCTTTCTCTCTCTCTCGCTCGCTCTCTTCTCCCCGCTAGGAGAGTGTGCGGTCGCGCGATTTTTCTTTCCGAGAGCCCGCTCAATCGAGACTTGCGAAATTTTTTCCCTTCACGTCGCGAATCAACCTTCCTCGCGGTTGTCACAATTTCGTTGCCAATTGAACAAACAACTATCGCGCTCTCTATGAATACCGAGAAGCAATTTTCGTCCAGAAGAAAATAATAATATCCCGAGCCATTTAAAAGTTAATGAATATTTGGAAAAATTTCATTTGACGATCCATCGCACCGACAGGTATCCTCAAAAGTATCTATTTTTATTGTCCCAATGCAACAAAATAATTTTATTGGTCAATTCATTACAATGAAAATATTAAAAGGAATCAAAAAATATTTTTTCATTAAGACTGAATATTTGTATAATATTGGGTATTTTTTTACTTTTTAAGAGTATTTTTTTGTTCACAGCATAACAAAATAAATTTATATTTATTGGACAAATTATATCTAGTCGTACGTGTTTGTCTAACTAATTTGGTATGGGGAACAAAATTTTGGTTTATCCAATAAAACTGGTCTCTCGGTATAGCGAATTCGAATATTATTAGTGAAAATTACACTGAATATTTCAACGTTCGATTTTTCACATTTGTTTCAACAGATCAGCGTTATATCAATAAACAGTTCAATGAGAATATTTTCCTCGGATTTTAGTAATTTTTTTTTTAAATTGATTACAATGTGCCACAATACTTAATCTTCTGGCTAGTAAAACTACCTAATTTCAATCTTATGAAACGAAATTTATATGCTAACAATCGTGATCAAATATGAATTCTAAAATATTTTTATAAATTTTATAAAGGATGTTAATTGAACATTATATAATATTGTTTAAAAGTTAGTTTAAATTGTTTTTGATAAATAAAGCTTTTAATATTTATCTCATAAGACAGGCAGTAAATTTCGATGAAATTTTACGGTGATGCAGATAGAAGCATTATTTGCCTGCTTACTAATTTTTATCAATTCCAATACAATGTTGATTCTTCACTTTTCTAAATATAGGTGTTGACAAATGTCATTTTTTCATAAGAAGAACCCCCGTGTTAATTTGACAACGACACATCTCGCAATCTAAACAGTGAAACGTTTCAAAATGTTTTGTGAATTTTTATAAATTTATATATATTTCAACTATAATACCAAGTTTCATCAGTTTCTGAATATTTTGATTAAAAAGAAATATATATATATCTACAAAATTCAAATCGATTTCATATTTTTTCATTATAAATATACTTGCTCGATAATTGACGAGAATAAATATGTTCCAAGATTGACGAAAATTATAGCTAAATCTTTGCCAGCAGTTTCATATCTCGATTAAAATCGGCTTTTATTTTCGAATGTGTGCAGAAGCATGTACGCGCGAGTGTACTGTTACGTACCGCTTGACTCGTAATAAGTTGCGAAAGTTGAGCCGAACACCATACGGGAGTGTGATTATATGTACGATCGACTCTACGAAAACGTCAACTTTTCTGAGGTAGAAAGAGTGGAATGGAGAAAAACAGAGAGAGAGGGAGGAAGATCCATCGAGCGCGGGAACAACGTGCACGAGAGAGTTCGAGAGAATAAATACAAAGTTTGAGCGGCGATGAGCGCGACCGTTTGACCGCGGAGTTTCCGATCGTATCGGTACGCAACTCAGTCGCGTTTCCTCTCGAGCGTACGCGAAGAGTTCTCGTCGCGATCGCCGGCGGCGCCGGTCGCAAATCAATAAAATTTTAAATTATATATGTGTATACGAATAAACAAACTTTTTCCCACTCACCGGGAGCTGAGAGAAAAAATAAAAATGTGTATGAAATAAAAAGAGATGAGTGAAAAAGCGCTGGTCCGGTGTCTTTTCAGAAAATCATCTGGCCGTTCGGGCTGTCACTAAATATTAAAGTCAACGGAGAAGGGAAGTCGGCACGGGAGTTTCGCGATGCGGGTCATCGAAGAGAAAAAAAAAGGAAGAAAGAACAAACACACGATCGCGGCGGAGGACACATACTTTCCCACGATTTTTCTCGCGCTCCTCGTGAAAACCGACGAGCGTCTCTCAATGCTGACTGCGCTGCGTGTAATTCCACGTACGCACGGTAAAAAGACAGAAATGAAGAGAGACATAGTGAGGAAGGGGGAATAAAAGGAGAGAGCGACAAAAAAGGAATGAAAAACTCATCCGATACTTTTGTATTCGACTGAAACGCACATCAAGCAGCTAAAATAATTGTTGGATTTTTCAAATTTTCGAGATTTCATGAAGATCATGGGAAAAATCGTTCTTCAAGACCCATACATTACACGAATAGCCTTATTTTTATACCTTTTGACAGAGAAGCTGGTTAAGGATGTTGTGTTCAAAAACGAAAATGATGGAAATGTTTTGAAAATTTTACACAATAATGAGTATCATCTCTAAAAGGTTGTGTAAAAATTTCACGACGATTAGGAAGCTCCTCATTAAGATATTA